>OMOW01104793.1:0-18806 GCA_900312555.1 Lamprogrammus exutus
CACAGCGCGTTCCACATTTTTTTACTCACTCTTATAGCACTCGACTTGCGTTTTGTCTCTCACAAAGCACCGTCTCACACATTATCCTGCAGGGGGGGAGGAAGAGAGAGAGAGGGAGAGAGGGAGAGAGAGAGAGAGAGAGACGGTTAGAGAAAGTGGCAGTCAGACAACAACAGAAGGACATTTAACTTTGTTTCCATAGATGACTTGTGACTGTATCAATTTGACTGTAGTAAAGGCATAACAAGGTGAGTCAGTAATACTGTAGGAATGTGATGGTACTACACAATTGAATAACATCTTTGGGATCCCTACGCTTCCCAAAATTATGTTCAGCAACCATCAGTGAAAGACAGGGAACTTTTTGGTACCATAATGGAATTTGGGAGAACAGATATATGAGGGACTCTACACCCTTATCAGTGATATGTCTTGGTGGAAAGAGCATAGTAATCGTAAAAGGCTTTTCCACATGTTTCATGCATTGTGTTCCGTGGAACTTGAAAATCATAAAATGTTTTGCTTAAATGGCAGTACAGCCCAGCCTCACCAGACATTTTCCACGTTGGGAGTGAAAAAGAGAACATCAGGTGCTCAAATGTCTCAATCAAAAAAGTAATTAGGTGCTCATTGGAATGCAGGACAAAAGATTAAATGAAAACAAAAAGGATAACAAACTGTGATCAAATAAGAAATGTACTGTAGAAAAAATGCAGTCAGATTCCAAAAAACAAGGCACACTGAGACATTCCAAGTTGGTCTGGGGATTTCAACAAATAACCTTACAGTCACAAGTCTGCTAATTCAACATGTGGACTACTTAAGCCCCACAAAGACTAAGGGTTATTGCTCATTTTATTCGCCATAACAAATACTCCCAGAGTGAGGTTTTGTGTTATTCCCATGTTTTCAGTTTTAGTGTTAAATATGCAATATTTACAGAGATCCTTTAATATTAATATATTTGAGTAAAATTACTTGTTTCCTTTAAATGTGAAAAAGTCATCCTCAACAGGCAAGAACACAAGCATGCCTCAACTTTACAGCCAAGCAACTATGGTATGGGAAACAGTGGCTGATCATAAAATAAAAGGCTTCAAAAATAGCCAGGGGCAGCTGGTGTGTTGTAGCCTCATTGCATAAGTACTGAAAAACAATCCGGGCCAAAAAACAAATCACTGTGAAGGCACCACAGAGGAAAAACAACACATTCCTCCCAAGGAAAAGAACTATAGCTTAATCCCACAGTTAGTGGGATGTCTGAGTGGCCGGCTGGGGAGGACTCTTTAAAGTTAGAAAAACCAAAGTTCAGAGGAGAGTCAAGTTTGGACCATGGGGACATACTTAAAGATCCAAACAGGGTGGGTTGTGAGGGAGAGGGGTTACTGTAGGCTGGGAGGCCTCTGAGGGGTCACCCAGTGGAATGTTCTAGCTTGTGGGTCATGTGCTGCTACATTGTTCCCTCGCCAGTATAATCCACATGTATGCACACAAGGCATACTGGGAACAGACATGACTCCAGACATGCAGTTTAGAAAAACGACACGAGACAGAAGACTGGCAGGGAAACCAAAGTCACAATCATGTATACATAGCAGAGCTGCACGTTGAGAATGCACAGGTTTAGTGAGATTTGAACACAGCAGAGGTGATACTTTAATGTAAAAACTCTAATCAGCCTGATTTAAGTCAGCTACCATACAAAACACTGTTCCACTTGGACTCCATCCTATTTATCCAAATTCATTTCTGTTTGGACATGGACACAAACGATAAAAACCCTGCCACAGAGAACCGACAGTAATGCATCCAGAGAAAGCCGGACTCACTTCCTCTTCTCTCTTTAACATAAAGACTGGTCAAACATGCAGAAAGCTTAATGTGGCATTAAATAATATATCACTATGCAGGTTCAAACTGTTTTCATGGTTACCTCTAACAGCCATTTCAAGCAACCATTGTCTAAAGGTAGAGCACAAAACTACAGATTTTGGGATCAGAATGAAGCCAGGAAACTAACCTTTCCCTCAACTGGCCACAGTAACTGCAGATTCAGGAATACGCCAGCCAAAGATATTTTTAGACTGGAAACAATCTGCCAGACAGTTTTGCAGCATTTTGTCAATCCTTAAATTGAAGTACCAGCAATCATGGAGACACAGTGGAGTTAGACAGTGTCAGTGTTTAATCTGCATTTCAAATTTTTAAGATTAGAATATTTAGACCTGAGATATATGAATTAATAACCTGGAATATGTGGAGACACTCACCTCAGCTGGTGCTCTCGTAGGTTGGATAAGGCCTCCATCCCATGGAGATAGGAATAGACAATCTCAAGGTCCTGAGGGACAATAAGAAAACTGCTGTCAGACACAGGTGCGTATGTTTCAATGAACGGAAAAAGCCTAATGCAGTGGCTCCATTTACACGGCACTTTACATGCACATTGCACAATATATTCTGCACTGTGATGAGGGCAAAATATGGAGTGAGACATACATGTATACATGGATTAGGTGAGGAAATGCATACATAGGATGCTTAGCCAAGCTTACATAAACTGACTTACAATTAAATAATTTCGGTCTGTTACTTGTGGTAGACAAATGTAGATATCAAATAGATTATGGTGTCCCAAAAAACTATAGATTTATTGCCTTAATCAAAATAGAACCAAATTTTTAACATGCATGTTTATGTACTGATTGACAAGCAGAATGTGGCAAAAACAAACATACTCTGTTGCCCCAGTAATGATTGTGTGTACTCACTGATGCTTGCAATACTGATCATTGATACTGCAGAGGATAAACTAGCAAGCCATGCGATGAAAAAACATTTTAAAAGGACAATGACACTGATTTGTGTGGGTGAGGACTGGAATAGAGGCTATAAAGCACCGCACAGATAAAATAAAGAAACTACACTGCACAACTATAAACTCCCCATTCAAAGACTTCATCAAGTGACCCAGTGAGCGACTCTCAGATTGTGTGGCACCAAGCCAAGACGGAGGTGAAACAAAGTGCCCCTCTCTGAGAGCTGGCAGTCTGCACAGCTACTCCACTGTCTGTTAGTACACACTGGGACACTGACTGTGTGTGTTTTTGTGTGCAAGTATGTGTTTGTGGTGCTGCTGGGCTGCTGGTTGCAGCGAATGAGATGTCTTTTTCGGCATCAACTGGAGGTAGATGTAGCGATGGGGGAACCACCCTGTCCTTGTGTTGTGTTTCTGATGGAAACAATCATAAACTGATTCTATTTTTAATCTCATTCACAGTCCAAAAGATGGTCTGGAAGGACATGCGATGCTCAGAATATACACACTATAAAAACACCGGGCTCTGCCAAAGCTACACATAATTAAATTCATTTTTAAAAGGTCAACACCATCAACCACATTTAATTATTTGAGACCGTCAAAATCTATGGTGTTAGTAATTTCTTTCACCACCACCCATTACAAATAACAATGTAAATATAACAAAGGGCAAATATGTTACACATCAGACTTTGAATGATTTGATATTAAGACAAGTTGGCCGCTTGAATTCATGGATTTGGCCTTGTTTTACTGTCTCTCCTGTTTTATTTGTGAATTTTCTTATATTGGTGGTTGTTTGTTGTGGTTTTATGCAGTTAAGCATTTAGTATCATTTGTTAAAATTATGCTCTAATACAGATTTAGGATTAAAATACTGTTATTGTGGCCAAGGTGGACCCTGAAAAAAAGCTGGGTTGTCCTCAAGGGTTGCCTGGCCTTGGTTACATCACACAGCGAGATCCTCACTAATCAGATCCTTATGTTCAGAGCGTCTGTGGTCAGTGACATGTAAGCCGCCATTTAACATAGGTAATGTTAAGACATCTGATGCCATCTACTGGGCGATCAAAGTACTACAGCCTTGATTATAACTATATTTCAGACATACCAATGCAGCAGAGAATGAAAACAATAATCACACCCAACGTAACAAATACTGACTTAACTGCAAATGCAAATTAAAACAACTACTTGATTTTCTTTAAAAGTAGAAATGAATGAAAACCATATGCCACCTCAGATTTGCAGTATGCACATGGTGAGAAGGTACTGTATGTGTTTTAGTCACTTAATGTGCTTGATTCATTCACTTGATTTAGCGCACAGAGGCCCAGTTTTCCAAAAATCTTTCGGGTGCCAAACCCTTTAGTATGAGTGAAAAACAGTGATATAATTCCTGCCAGATCAATGTAGCAAGCAACTGTTATAATTCTTCATTCTAACTAGGCCTATATCAATTTTAAAGTAATGCTTTAAAAACTAAAAACAAATCTGTAAAAGAAAAATTACTATGTAAATGAAAAATTATGAGAATAGACTCCTTTGAGAAATGTCTGTGGGCAGTGGGAAATCATTGTTCTGTATTTCTGATCCTGACCTCTATGAGTCACGCCCACTTCATCGCCGATAGCCTTTTTCTCTATCTAGTACAGTGGAGAACCGAAAAATAGACATGTTTTTATCTTGTATGGTAATAGTCAAATTAATGAGTTAATAAAAAGATAAACACAACATTGACCTCAATTGCCAGATTAAGATTCATATAATGTAATCAACTGCAAAGTTGCAGGCCAGGGACTCTTCTTCCAGGACATCTTCCTCTCTCTCCCTTCATTTTCTCTGTGACTTCACTGTGATTTGTCCAATAAAGGCAAAACTCTCAAAAAATGTTACACAATAACTGTCATCTAACAATACACATCACAACTGGGACTTTATTTAATCACAGAATTCATTTTAAAAAATGAAGGCAAAGGAATCTGTAGGACAGATCAGAAACTCAGTGCCACTAAAAATGTGATTGTTGTTGTACGATGAATGTGAATTTTGGTCGTACTTTGTTCCATATTGCTGTTATAAAAATGCTTCAGCATAGAAACTCTTCAAACTAAAGTGAGCAACTAAAACATGTTGCCAAGGCTATGAATTATTCAAAGTCTATAGTCTTAGGTAGAAAACTATCCAGACTGAAAGCCAACACTGGGTGGCAGTAGAGGGGGACTTTTTTTCCCCCATTCCACAGTGACATCACAGTGGATAAAACAGCGCCACTCAAATACAGCCTCACAAGGAGAAATATGCAAAACCATCAATTGTGGCTTTAGTCTCAAATATTTCAGATTGACTGTATGGAAAGAATGTAAAGGACCCCATCTTTTCCACTCTCTACATTTTCCGGTCTGATATTTCTTTCTTTCTAGCCTCCTGTTTGAGTGAGCCAAACACAATTATTGCCACGGATTGCTCAGGCAGAAGTTAGCTGAGGTTTTTCTTGTAAAGATACAAGAAAGTGATCTGAGAGTACAGACAATGACCAGGCCTCCTGCATCAGATCCTGCTTTGCGATTCAGTCTCTGTGATTCAAACAGGGCAACAAAAACAAAGGACTTTGCATAGACTTCAATTATTATAATGGATTATTTATATGCCTTTGCCTTTCAGTATGCAGATCAAAAGGAGATGGTTTTTGATGTGTGCCTTTAATGTCTCTTACGTGCTGTCTGCTTCATGTTCATTCACCCTTTTGGCTGAAAGTCTCGTGCACTTTCTCAGATCTGGGATTTAAAGAACCAGGAGTGGTAGGTGGCTGAAACTGGGACATGCTGATCAAGGGCGCATTCAGCCAAATTTCATTCATTGTCCTTGCTGAATAAAGGCAAAGCCTGTTTATTTTTCGAAAGTCCTGGCTTTAGGCCTTTTTTGGGTAGACTACACTAGCAGGATGATCTCTAATCCCTCCCCCTTCTCCTTGCAAACTAATCCTTCCAGGAATAAAGGTGGCCCCTACCAAAGGAAAAACATACCAAGATGCTGTTCTTGATAAAACCTTGGGAACACTTCAAAGCTGCTTGCCCAAGCTACTTGTGACATTCCTTGCATACCAGATACACATTTTCAATCAAATTTCTTTGTGCTGTGAACTCAGTTGTTTCCTTGATGCAACCTTCCTTCACACCTTCATTTGTAAGGGAGAGAGTAACACTGAAATGTGGCCAAACTAGTGGAGGCATTTCCTCTGAAGCATACACATTCAACAATAGCAGGCTTTGTCTTCCTTCTTAAAAGCCCGAAAATACATACTGACCAAGGAGCCCTGCATATTCCACCCATTACGTAAAGCCTGAAGGGACAGGCTGCAGCGTGGGCTCCGTGCCAACATGTTGACTGGCATAACAATCAGTGGGCAACGGGAGGTCTAGGAAGTTGAGATGCTTTTTAATCCATTGTGTCCATTCAGACCTCTGGGAATATAAAACGTCCAAAGTTTGAAATGAAAACTAATGCTGTGTAATCTCTAACTATTAGAACATTGTGACACAGTATGCCACGTGAAAAGATATCAGTATAAAAAGTGAGATCAGGAACCTTACATTTATAAAAAATAAAAATAAAAAAGGCTCCTTCCAATTTTGCTGCATAGAGTTTGTGAAACGAACAGCAACCTGGGCAACAAGAATGTATTTTTAAAGCTTAAAAATGGTTAAAGAAATTTTGTGTGGAAACAGAAATGCTACTGCTCAACATTAACTCGATGTGAACCTGAATTAAAGGTATTAACCTCTGAGACATAACTCTGGTGCAGCCTGCTCGATACCTTAATACCAATATTAGTTTGATTACTACTGCCCTTGGCTTTTCTAAACTAAACATAATGACCCCTCTTTTATCTCTTCACACCACAGTGCCTGCCTGCCTGATAGGAAGATTCTCTCTGTTCTGGGCCTTTCATTGGCACAATTGGTCAAGCCATTTATTCATTTGGCTCTGGCTCGGTGCAGATAGCAGAGCTCTGCATCCATCACCCATTGTAGACAAACATCAAAGAAGCGGTTGCAACCTTTCAAGAACAATGGGGCACTGTGGGACGGACAAACAGGTACAGAGGTGAGGGACATTTCCGATGACCTAACTCAGCAGGCCTCATTCTGTATTTGACGGATGAACAGCCTCTATAACGTATTTTTGTATAGACAGTATGCATGAGTCTAGTTTGAACCATCAGTATCTAATATCTCAAACTACACAAACAGATTATTTATGAATGACATTATTTTCAAGATGGATGGAAACAAGTATAAATCAATTTTTTTACAGCAACAACTGACCTTTCTGCATGTAAATCTGCCTTTATTTATGTGTGTCAAAGGACTGAAACTGCAAACTAGAGCAGATCATGTTAGGGTTTTTATTTCTTATAGGAATGCTATGACCAATTAAGCATTTTAAACCCATAAAACTAGACGCATGATGGCCGTTTTACTGGTGCGCTGACCTCGCTAAGTCACCATGGAGAATAAATCAACAATCTTGCCTGCATGTGTGCACTTCAAGCCTTGCTCTTATCTTGTATTGTTAAGGAAATGCTTTTATCAAGTGATTTCAATAACATCTGGAGTCACTTACAAAAATCTGATAACCAGATAATGTTTGAATCTGTGGATATATTCAACATGTGGAATAAAGGTGAGGACAGATCTGCTAATCTGCTAGTTTTGGATGCACCCGAGCGGCTGAGATTCTTTTGATTCACTTGAGCGGAATCATACAAGTCCAAATACCAGAACATTTAGCTGACCAAATCTCAATGAGGAATTGAGATTCTTATCAACCCAGCGTAAGAGAGAGAGAGAGAGGTAGAGTGACTGAGAGAAAGACTGAGAAAAACAGAGAGCAACCAGAGCAGCATCACACTGAGAGGCGTATGGAGTTCTGTCAGCACCGCCGGGCAACTTGTGAGCAACTTGTCTGAATGAGTACAGTAAGAGTAACATCCCACACAAATGATGAAATGCATGATCTTGCACTGAACTTCAGTGCAGGGTGGCAGCTAGTGAAGCAAGCCTGTGCTCTGAGGGCTGTTGCTTTAAATCTGACAACCTGATTAAGGGAGAGGGAAATGACATAATCTCAGTTATCGGATATATGGGTTTTTTTTGAGTGTGCAACTAAATTAGTGCAAAGCTGTACATTGCTGAAAAAGAGTACATATCTGCCGGAAAAAAAACACTTCATAAAAAACAACACAATAGAACCGCAACCATGGAATACTGCAGTTTCCAGTTCATAAGAGACTGATTTCAAGAGACAAGACGCGTCTACCCATCTGCTCATTACATCGTCCCTGTCTAAGGTGCTTACCGCTGTGATCCCTGGTAGTCAAATATGGAATGGCGCTGTAATCACGGCGCTTTCTATAGGGAGGATTTGTTGGCGCTGCGTTTCAGAAAATAGCTGCAAAAAGCACAAATTAATCCCCCGCGACTTGGGAGTCAGGACGACCTAGTTTTAAAACAATTGCTCACTTGTCACTGCGGGGTGACGTTTTCCTCCATACCTTCGCCCTCTGAGCTTAACTGTGGCCTGTTCAAAGTTAGAATCCAACAATGGAGCTGTAGTATGCAAATGCACCACCTCATTAGGACTACATTACACGGATCAAAGACATCATGTGGTAAATGCTGTGTGAATTGGAAATGGTGCAAATGAGGTCATAACGTTCTCTAGATTTTCTTTTTTGATAGTTAAAAAAGGTTAAAATTATTTGTGAGTCACATCGGGGAGATGCTGATGATGTGGATTTTTAAAATTTAGTTTTAAAAGCAACCTGCAACAGCTTTCTCTTTAAAAATGTATTTATTAATTTATTTGCTCATTCATTCATTCCAAAAGTCCTCCATGCCACATGCCAATCCCCATGTCATTCTTTCTGTGCCAAACATGGCTCCTTTGGTGATGCCTCAGTATTCCAGGATCCTGTTACTGTGACAGTGGAGGGGGTGTCTTGGGTGTCAGGCCAGGGTGAGGCCTGCATTCCTCAGATGACACCGGCTAGATTATGTCCACACCAGTAAGAGACACAAGGCATAAATGGGGTCACACAAACCACGCAGTCCTTCCAACCCCTACTGCTTACTAACCTATAGAAGGTATGGCATACCAAGTGGTGGAGCCATCTGGGCTGTCTATTAGGACAAGGTCTCTGCTGCCCTGCTGCAATAGAAGTCAGGGACACCACTAGTCTTTTAGAGGACAGACAGAATTTATGATGAGATGCTATTCCATAATCATGCCATGGTGCCATGGTATGCAATGGTAAGGCATGCAGGCATAGCTTTGTCTTTATTGTTGGGCAACCAACAAGAAAAATGGGAAACCTGAGACGATAAAGCTTAGGTTTAAGAAACAGGGAAAAATATGCAAACTCATGTCCCAGTCATATATTTAAATGCCTTGTGTTACAAACATTATAATTACAAATCACCAATAAAAAATAAAAATGTTCTACATTGGGATTTGGTAATTACAGCTATCATTGCTACGGCTTAGACTTCATAGAACAAGGTTTTTACTGAGGTTCTTGGCATAAAATGCATGCGTTCTATGCTCTTCATAATGTACTAAACTTTTAACGTCGTCAGCCAGTTTCATCAGTGTCTAGTCGTCTGTAGCAATGTTAAGTCAGTGAAGGTGTATAATGAGATGGGTAGTGGTAGTGGCGGTGGTGTGTGTGTAGGTAAACAGAGAGTAGTTGTTCAACGAGGTAAATAGAGCTCTGGGAGTTGGTCAAGACAATGTTGAAGGTTGGAAGGTCATGTTGCTGGCAGTGCAGTAATTGCTAATGGCAATATATTGCAGTATATTGTCAGTTCAGCACAAATGCTGCAGCATGTCTGTGTCAGTGTGCCAAGTGGGAGTGGGGCATTCGGCCCCCCTGGAGCTGACAAAAACAGCAACGATGGCACTTATTCCAAATGTGCAGACTGCTCATCGTTCACCTCTGGGGCTGAGCTACGATTCTTCAGTGTGTGTCAGTGTACATGTCTGTGTGCGTCTGTCTGCGCTTGTGTGTTGCCTTGTCTTTGTTTGTGCATGTCCCTGTGTAACAGGGTGGGCGGCAGCTGTCCTTGAATCTCTATTGACAGAGAGTGTGGGACCTGCTGAGTATTTTTATCCATTAGCCTGTGTGAGAGAGCAGGTGGAGGCTTTGTAGGCTTCAACAAGGTCACACAGTGACGAGCACCGCTATGCGCTATCTGTGCCTGTTCTGGCCAAACGTCAGGGACCGAGTGGCTGTTTTACAAGCACAGAGCACTCTAAGATAGCGACTGGCAGAATGGAGGTGTTTTACCTAACACAACATTCATTTTGTGGGAAAAACAATCCATCCTTCAAAACACTCCAACAGCAGAGTGAAGTGTAAAAGGACCAAAAGAAAAGTCGAACTGTGCCCGCTGGCCCCTTACTGGTAACACAGCCATGTGATATGTGGATCAGAGGGCCAGGGGGAGGTAAAACAAGTACAAACAACAAAAGACAAAACTGCACAAAGAACACAGAAAGAGCTATGATTAAACTCCATCTTGAGCCCTGCAAGAGATCTTTTTGTCCTTAAGAGTTTTATTTTCATACGAATTGCCCATTGGTAATTGGTGATCCAGAAACAGCAAATTCCTGACAGCTCTCCAAATATCCGTCATGTTTTGTCACTTGGACTAGAATAAAGTTGGCATATACGACACAAAGTAAATTAGCAGGCTTATTAACATTAAGTACTTGGTGTTAATTCAAAGGTTAAGCTCGTAGATCACATGGTCCTATCTCAATGTCTCCCTCTTCTCCCACTGTGACTCTACCTGAATTTCCCTCGGGATGAATAAAGTATTTATCTATCTATCTATCTATCTATCTATCTATCTACCATCACTTGTTTGCATGTATTTGATAAGACAGCAGGGCAGGACACACTTTTTGTGTGAAGGGAAAAGTCTGATACAGCCAACCATTGGCCATTTCCAATATTATACCAGCTTGGTGGAATTTGTTGAAAAGAATTAAACCCCTGGGCACTGGAGTGGCTGGGGGAGGAGGCCTATTTACCAGTCACAGGCACAATTTAAAAGCACTTGGTGGTTGCTGTTTATTTCCCACCCTGGACAGGCAGCTGGTGGACATGGTGACCCAGGGAGGCATGTGAATGAGCTTAACATCACCTACTTGAGCTGCCCGTGTAAAACTCTCAAGACCTGAGATGCACTCAGTCTATTAAGGCATGTAAATTGGATGCATTTGGAATTGCAGGAGTAGCAGCAAATCCACGAGTTTTCATTCACAAGTTTCACTGTGACAACTGTGCAGCACGACTGGAGGGTGATCCACAAGGGGGTCCAAGGGAAAAATACACCACTAACACATTTCGATGGCTGTTCTCTCAGTAGCAATCTCAATCTCAATTTCCTCATTAACCAATATCAGTATAGGTCTGATATATAATATAAAAACATATAATTGTAATCTGCAGTGAACCCTGTAGCACTGCTGAGTCCTTAAGAGTGAAAACAAGCTAAACTGACTGTGCTAAGCGAGCACTGACTTGCCTGCAGCTCTTCAATCTGGTGTTGTGTTAATGTTAACCACACAACATTAGTCAAATCACACTGATAAATGAACTCACAGCTATCCGATTAGCACCAAGTGCCATTTGCTGAGTCAGTTGCACCCCATGATATCACAGCATCTTAATACAGTGCAAGAAGTCAAAGCTAGGACAAATTAAAGATTTGGAATATTAACTAGATTAGGGGAACAATATTATTATATATTAAAACACCTGCTACTTTTTTTTACTTTATATGTAAAACTGTGAACAATGGATCTACAATTTATTTATGGATCTTACAATCTTCATTTCAATGTGCCCAAATAGGAAGTGATCATATTATAACCAACCTTCTTCTTCCAATAACCTCCAGTCTGCTATCTCTTGACCACAGTGCTGTGACACGTGCACCTCTGACCACAAGCTCATTCCGAGTCGACCGCTGTACGTACCAACTATAAACACATTGTCAGCACACAAACTGCAACAGGAGCTGCACAATTAGGCTAAAAATACAAAATGATGTACTGCAATTTGAGTTTAAAGTCTGCAAAAATAACTCAATTCCAATTAGAGTAGGAATGGAATAGTAGAGTGGTGTTTGATTATTCAATTTCCATGTTTTTACTGATCTGAGAAAATATTAAAGTACATATATGATATAAAACATGTTCAATCAATAATGTTGAGTATCACACAATGAAGAACAGAGGTACTGAATTACTGTACTTACATGATCCATTCTGTAGTTATATATATATGAATCTAAGAGTACATTTCATAAATATTGTTCATCAAGAATAAAAAATCATGACTATTATGTATTGTTGGAAAAATAAATCACATATATTTACCCATAAACACGCAGCCCAAACCACAACAATGACTCAGTGTGGATCTAACAGCAGGCTCCGACCAATACCGGACACAAAAGGATCTTTCAGCCCCGTCACTGAACCTCATCGTAGCAGGTCTGCACCCGGGAACAAAGCCAACTGTCCGGCCAAATGAAACCCGCTCCATCTCGCTCAAACAAAGGCCTCAAAGAGGTGCAGCGCAATCATCACAAAGTTACGCAACATCGTATAAAGATCAATTCATGGGAGCACAAAGCCAAGACGAGCAGACACAGGAAGGGTGGATAAAATGCAAAGGGGATGTGCTTTAAACTTCCCACCGCAAATGTTGTTGCTTGGCGGTATTGCTGATCCAAAAATGCATGTTTTTCCCTTTTCTACTGTCTAATTAACTTGACACAAATTAAAGCCAAAGGAGGAGCTGGAGGACAAACGCTGATGAAATCCACCACAGTTCTCGATCTGTGTATATGTGGGAGAAAAACACTATCAATTCCTACCATGGTTCATCATGATGCTGTGGATGCATCCGTGTGGTCTGCTCAATACACTGTGCAGCAGTGAATCCCAAACCTTTCCCTTGGTGCCGATTTCAATTTGCCAAATAGCATTTATTGTTATTCAATTATCAAACTCTTCGCTGTGCTGCTTCTCCCACTGCCTTCAGTGAGAGAAGTAATTCAAACATTTCAATGCTACTGCGGCTGGTGGTTGCTAGGGAACGACTGGAAAACCTCTTTCACTATGAAAACCTCTTTCACGTGAACCTGATTTCTCTTCTTCTTTTTTTTGAGACACAAAGACACAGACAGTCCCTGGTCAGAGAGACATTGGATTTTTGTAGGAAATCTCACGTAAAATCTCCCATAAGGGCGTGTGAATTAGATGGCATTAAGGCCAGTACTTCACAATCTGACCTTTATAAAATGCTTCCATTGTTTATAAGACAGCAATAAATACACCATTAAACCTTAATAAATCTTGATAATATGGGCCACGTGGTAAAAAAATAAAAATGCTGCCAGGTACAACACACAAGGGAGACTGATGTTCATTCTCACGTAAATTCACAAAAGATATACATTATATTTTAAGAAGTCATAATAAATGCAACTTACTCTGGTAATCTGATGCTCATAAATTCCTACACTCTTTTTCAATTCAAGCCTGGCACTGGTGGTAGCGTGTTTGGAGTGTTTCCACTGGGTCTTGGGGTTTCAGAGCATGGACAGCATGTTCCCCCCGAGCTGGGAGCACGCCAGCCACAATGCCTTTGTTTGTAACTAGACAAAACTGTCATCAATGCTCTTTCATGGTTTGCCACCACAATGGATTGGGGTCTAGTGCCTGCCTGCGTTAGGTGTGACTCCTCACCTTTTTATCTGAAAGGGTGTGATTGTCACACTGCAAACCTGCCATCAAAAGAGGAGACAATGGAGGTGTTGCTTTCAAAAGCCACTGAAAAAAAAGGCTCTGGTGACTGTGAGCTGATGGTGTATTTGGTGAGCTGCCAGTTTATGTCACAGCAGCTAGAAAGAGATAAGGTTGCTGTGAGTGGCACTTATGGTAAAGACTTGCTTGCATGGACACTGTGTGAAAAAGCAAGTGTAATCACTATGATGAGAGCAATCCTGAGCAGTGCATTAATGTCCACTGTGAAGGATTTGCCGTTCTTAAAGTGTCAATTCTCTAAGGTGCCCAGCACCAAGGAGTGAAACGCTGCATTACTCTGTACCTACGTGTATTCTGACTGAGAATCCCTCTCCGTTTTATAACCTGTGTTTAGTAATTGCACACACTGGTGTACCCAGCTCGCTTAGTCTAAGTTTCCTGTTTACAGAGTTGTCTTATGATCCCACCCAAGGCCTTTCACTTCACTCAGACAAAAATAGGCCTCAGCTCGAGACGGATGGGGATTTCGGGCTATATCCTGAGGACGTTTTACAAAAGAAACTTGGTGAACCTTGTTGGGCCATTGTGATCTTTCTGAACTTCACTCACAATATCAAGGCTTGCTCTCTTTACTGGCATTGCTCAAGCTAGTCAAGTAAAAGGAATTCATTATTTCAAACCCTTTTCTTGACATTACAACGCAATTTAAAAAACTGATCCATAAAGTTATTATTGGTTGATTCCCTGCAGTACCACGAGTTATTTTTGGGGACTAGATTCTATAGAAACTAGAAAATTGGAAATTTCCCCATCGTGGGACAAATAAAGGATTATCTTATCTTATCTTAAACTCATCCAATCTTTGCACTAAGCTTGAATACTTGTCTTTGTGTAAGTTTTCTTGGCATGTGTACAGCTGCACTTGGTACTATTGGCACTATTGGCCAGTTACACCACTTATTCCCAGTGTGTGACAATATAATTGCTGTGATTTTAATAGTTTTTGACAAGCAGAAGCTGGTTGTAACAGGGCGTCATTGTGTTGGGTGCACACTTGCTGCTGGGTTCAAAGCACTGGAGCCTATAGGGAAGCACGCATGACTGGCCATCATCTTTCTCTCTAATTATAACCAAATACTGTCTTGATTTAGCACAAGAATAACAACCTAAATGAGGAAAGCCACAGTCGAACCTTTGACTGGTTTGTGGGCTTAACAACACTTTGTTGCTGACAAAAGCTTATCAGGTGTACAACGAGATCATAAAACTCAGAAACCTACCCTTACAATGTGTTTACAGTGCAGAGTTAAATTCACTTTACTGAAATACACTAGCATCCCATAAAATATAAAATGGACTCTTAGAATTTAGTTAGTGTGTCACATTGTAATCGCAAATTAATGCATTCAAGGCACATTTTGGTGCACTTATTCAAATTGATTATTTGGTTGAAATTGTGTGTACTTAAGAAACAAAATATCCACACTCAATAAGTTTTTTTTACTCCTTTACTACTTTACTTCTTTAAATTCTTCTTTAAAGATTAAATAAAAAGATGAACTTCAAGAACTAGATGATCAATCATTACACCGCATACCTCTGTCAAGACTGAACAAGGATAGACAAAATGTGTTGTATTCTATAGTGGCCTAAAGAAAAAGAAAAAAATTACTTTGATAATAATAATAAAAGCACTTAATTGCTGTAATTGTCATTAGCAACCGGTAGTTTTTAAAAATTCATGGGATAAATATGCCTGATCGTTTTCATTGAGTTTGGTGCATTACTTTGGATGAAACAAACATTATAATGAAAATGCCTATCTCACAATGTTTTTAGGTAATTATCATTCCCGTGTCTGCCCCTGGATACCTGGAGCATGCCACATCCTTGCACCAAGCTTCATTAAAATCTGATCATAATTCTTTGGGTAATCCAGCTAAGCATTTTTTATTAAGATACGGGTGTGAAAACGGCCGTGGCAACAACACAACTTGTTGAACCCCTCTCAGGTCATGGTGATCCTCTTCATGTTTGTTTATGAAAATGGACAAAAGAACAAGGGCTGAGATTTAGCAGTAAATAAACATGCAAAATCATCAGGTTTCTGTCATCTCGGCAAAGTACTTGGCTCCTTTTCTGCTGTGATCGATTGTTGCTCATCGTATAGTGCTGTGTTGTTTGGAGTAATTGCGGTCCCTTTCTCTCAACATTATTTTCCCCTTGAGTCGTGTGCGCAGCATTTCCCGCAATTTCCACAATGAGATTGCCTGCTTGAACAACGAAGCTATGGAGCCAAACAAATTACTCACAAGCAAATAAGCAAACACTACTTAAAGGAGATTGTGTAAGTGTTTGCCTCTGAAAAGAACTGCTAATGTTGTGCAAACCTATTTTGACACGACAAGGCTACAAAGCACATGAGGAGATGTGCATGCTAATTGCGGCAAGAATGATTAATGAAAAGCATTTGGTCACAGCAGGAATGGCTTACGTGTTAAGGGTATAGTGGGCCATATGGGAAAACGTCTGGCGGTGGATGACTGTTTGAGGTCAACCGAGGCAAGTGTCAATTAGCCCAGTCAATGGCCAAGACGCCAATGGGATAATGCCCTTCAATAAATAATGCCCAGCTGTAACTGTCATAAGAGCATTTAGTGATGAATGATTGCCGGAAATGTTCGAGGACAGGATAACAAAATGTTACCAAAGTGAGTACTGGTACTATTACGATGGAAACAATAAAACACAGTAATAAATGAGTTAGGTCATTGCTTACGTTTCCACAAAGCTGTCCAAGAAGTGAAGGCCCACAAATTCTGGGCACACACAAGAATTCTGTCTTTAAGAGCAGTAGAGAGTGTCTTGCTAATCTCAGGCTGGCAGTCAGGTGACTTAAGACGTCAGAACGAAAGTGTAATCAGAGGTTCAGTTCAGGCAAGCTAAGATAATTATCCCTTCTTCCCAAAAGCCGGAAGTCGGGAGAAACTGTCAAGCATTCCAGCAAGAATCAGATTACGTTGAGGCCTTGGTAATGAACAGGCTTTTTCCCTGATGGGCATCAGGAGGACAGAGTTGGAGAGTTGGAAACGTGACCAGCCACAGGTTTGACAAACCCTTGGGGACCAATTACACAGATAAGGTTTCAACGAGGCAGATATCGTACACCTCTTGACCAATCCGCTCCACTGTGCACAGGATGTGGAACAACAGTATTCATAATCAGTGATTTAGAATTGGGGGGAAACAGCACTGTACAGGGCACTTTTTTCCTTTGCCTTTTCTTTTTAGGTTGCCCACTCCACATCCAGCAAAGAGGACAACAACAACAGAGCTTGTCATCAAACAGAGAGGTTTCATAATAAGAATAGAAAATCACCCCCTATTCATCAATGTACTGCTCTGAAATATCTACAGTTTGTTTTGGTTTGTATTGAGGCCGGATTGGTTTACATTTGTCCAAATAACATGCTTTGAGTAGCATAAGCTACAGTATGTTGATAAAAGAGCACGTTTCACCACTAATTGCCTATAATGTGGGAGACTGATAATGTAATGTTTCACACACTTCAACCTGCAAACCTCACAGCTAAATACCACAAACACCAGCAGTAAGTCAATATAATATGCATTTCATAACAGCAGAGGGAAGCTTCCAAATCAATAACACTTGGCAGGTCTGACTTAATCAGAATAGTGGCTATGTGCTAGTTTAGCCATTTTTAATGTGCCCAAAGCATAGAACATATAATATTCTAGGCAGCAAAACACTTAAAACAGTGAGACAGCCCCAGGAGGCTGCTAGCGCCTCACAGAAAAATCTTTAAAAGCTTTCACTTATGCAGACCAGCAACTCAGTAGAGGCGTAGTGTTAATGAAACTGGCTCTGTTTTCTACAAGTGGACAGATAAATGGCTGAGGATGGAGACAATAGTGCGAGTGACATCTCTTTCTATTTCTCTTCTAGACTCCAATAATACAATACATTTACAATAAATTTAAATAAAAATGCGTCAACTGTTGCCAACTGAATGTCACATAAAATCTATAATTCTATTTCAAAACTAATGTAAGCAATAAGAAGTTTCCCTTACCCCTGAATAGTAAACAGTGAAAAGACAGATCTTTGTGGAAAAGTCTGGATCAAATGTTGCAGGATTTATACAATAGTATCAGAGTAGAAATATCTACAGGCAATAGCAGTACTATTTTGATGATACCGTACATTCCTGCTGATAATGTTGTCCAGATCTTGACCCTGTTATTGCAACAAAAAACATATTTAAGTGCCATTGTCACAAAGACTGAAAACAAGCATCGACTGCAAGTAAACCCCTATATTGGGACTTAGATAGCTCTAATCACACAAATTAATCAGCTCATCATGATTCACTTCATGTCTGAGCACCAACAGAGGGGATTACAGCAGAGCGTGACAGTGTTGTGTGGGACTGAGGCCTACAAACAAATGTACTTCTCTGGTGTCGGTTTACATCCAGGTGGTTAGTGCCGTTACCGCTGCACAGCTAAAAGCATAGTTTCTAAAATACTCTATTTCCTCAGTTTCAGTCGCTGAAACTGAAAGATGGTCTGTTTCTCAGCAGCATAGCATAAGTATAGTCCAAAGACTAAAAAGGGGCTAACAGTGTCAAAGCCTTTACGTGCTTTCAGGAAACAGGGCCCTTGTATGCTCCCTACTGAACTTCTAAAAGCAGCGGTATCAGTATTCTTTGTAAGAGTAGTTGTCACTTTTTCCACATGGAAATTCCAAAATCTCAGATAGGAATGAAGCTCTTAATGACAGACACAGCAAGTAGCGTAATTCAATAGCGGGCATGTAAATATTGCACGTCAGGAATGGTTTATTCTCTAGCCTCTCCGAGAAGCCATGTGGGTCTCAGGCTAAGTTATGTAAAGATTGTGGTTGCTCAGTGGCATGAGCTCTACTGCTTTCTACTGTGAAGGCCAATGGAATTTCTGCAGCCTTGACTCCCCGGGTTGTTTTTCTTTGCTTTAAAAATATCTTGTGGAATGTGAACATAAGGAACTGAAACATGCCTCTGACATTACAATGTGTGTGATTCAGTTACAACACACGGATGACCCCAAAGTCCATCTGTACATCTGACAAGATAAC
>OMOW01104799.1:0-11970 GCA_900312555.1 Lamprogrammus exutus
TATAAAATTACCAAAGCCGCAGAGCGAGAGAGTGAGAGGGTTTGGGGAAAATCCACATTTTTTAAACATATGCATTTCCAGTTCCTCTTTTGTTCTGTTATTAAAAGCAGCATTCGCACCAATCACAGGGGATGTCTCTGCCTGCCCGAGTCTCCGAGGCCCACATACCTCCACACTTCAGCTATCTCTCACGCAACCAATCAAAGCTCAACACAAACAATCTGCCAGAAGGACAAATATCACACACACACACACACACACACACACACACACACACACAGAGAGAGAGAAAACAACCACCCAAATCTGTTCATTCACATTTTTATTGCTGGAAAGGTAATTAGGTCCAGGTTTATGACACATTGTTCATTTTAAAGTTTGATTTTGCTATTATTCTACTGTATATCACACATTTGTTTAGATTACACACTGCGTGTGCAAAGTGCTACTAGTTGACAGTATGTCACATATTTACAATTTTATAGTTTTAACTTAATCTAAACCAATAAAAATAGAGAACAACTCCTATATTTTACAATAAGGGAAAATCTGAAGGGTGACACACTGCGCGCACACACACAATTTGATACAAAGGAACATCAGCCACCTTGTTGGCACATTTACCCCATCACTAAAATCATCCTCTTTTATTTTACAGACGTCTGGGACTCTCAAATAACATGAAAAGTGTTCAAATAAATACTGACGGTCTTACAACAAGATGACAGCACATTTACATACACAGCTTGCTTCCTGTTGGTTTGCATAATTAATATCCATCCTAGGATTGCAGCTGGGATCTGTCCGTCCCCGCGCCGCACAAGTGCTTCCATTGTTTCCGTTGTGCAGTCACATCCCCGCTGCAAAAGGTACAGCGAGAAGGTTGTGCTAAATTTTGTCTAAATTATATAGAAGACACGTTCTTTCTCACATGCCCTGAAATAACTTGTGATTACTAAATGATAACACCTTTTGTGTTTATTCTATCAAGTCCACTAAAAGTGACAGGGAAGCGTTCGTTCCAGCAGGAACAACACCAGGACTGGGCTCTGCCTCTGCAATCAAAGGCACAACTACTGCAGCAGTAACATCATACTGACTTGTTTTGCTATTATTGTTCTAACATGTTTTATTATGGAGGCCAGATGTAATGTATGATTATCAGCTGCATGTCCTCGATGTAAAAATCAATTTTACAGCATAAGAGCAAACAGACAGAAAGGTCAAATGTTAACAGTACTTGTAGTTTTGTCCGCTCTAGAGGTGTTTTGAACCCTTGCCCTACAAAGATCAAGAGTGGCCTCTCGTTCCAAATATGTGGTCGAATTTGCTGAGGATGAGCTCCACTGCCTGGTTCTGGTAAACCATGTTCACAGCCATGTTCCCGTTGTCCCGCTCCGGGCGCATTAGGGTTGGCCCGAACACGATGCCGATGTTGTGGGTGGTCATCCTGTTGGTGTCTGAACGCTCCAGCACTCTGCAGACAAGAGAGAGGGAAAGCAGGGAGTGATTATGAAGAACAAGAGAGTGGAGGAAACACATTCTACCTCACCTGTGCTTCACAGCTCAACATGGGGCTTAAAATGGCTTCGGATAAAGGATTTCAGTTATGATTTTCACTTTTCTGAATCCATCTTTGTGATGGCAAAGCATATGGATGACCACTAACTGTCCATATGCTGTAGCTTCATGCTTGTGGTCAGTTTGTGACGTCTTTATTATTCTTGCAAACCCTTAAGAAAACCATGACAGAATCTAAGACAGCCATTGTTTGTACATCAACCATGGACATCTGCCTCCTTGTGGGCACGTCTGCATATCTCTGTTTCACAATCTATATGGGTATGAACTCACCGCCCACCTCCACCTATGTTGGTGTTATGGTGTGTGTGTTTGTGCGTGCGTGTGTGTGTGTGCATGTGTGTGTGTGTGTGCGATTGGGGGGGACTCAGGAATGGGTTAAAGCCACAGTATGAGGCATTCTTCTAAAAATGCCATTCCCACCAAGCCACAGAAGCAGCCAGCAATTGCTCAAAACTTCCACATTAAAAGGAGAGGAGGAAAAAAGAGAGAGAGAAGAGGGAAGAAAAAAGGAGCGAGGGAGAGGGCGAGCGAGAGAGAGGTTCCAGTGGTGGCGGCGGTGGTGTTGGTATGCCTTCCAGCAGACGAACCAAAAGGCTCCCATGGGACCTTCAAGGCGAGGAGGAAAGCGAGGGAAGGGGGAAAGAGGGGGGAAACCAGAAAAATGAGAGAGGGATGGGAGGAGGTGGAGTGGATGGCAAAGGAAGAGGAAGGAGAGAGCGAAGGAGAGGAGAGGGAAGAGGCGAGAGGAAGTAAGGAAATGAGGACTGTAAACAAGCGAAAGGAGAGGTGACGGGTAATTGAGGAGGGAGGTAATAAATGAGAAACAGAATGAGGGGGGCTGACAGCGGAGAGAAAAGAGGAGACACATTCATGGGGCCCACCACCACACCCTGGCACCAGCGTCAGCCTCAGAACACGAATGCTCACCCCTGGAGTGGAAGGAGAAACCATAGGCGGTAACAAACCCAACTCATTTTTATGTACTGTAAAAGGAACTGGCTCACAGAACTTCATACACCATTCATCTTCCTCAAAGCGTTTCATCTTTACAGGACCCCACAACTTAACAGGAGCGTGAGCCCGGTGCAGCGCTGGCACACTGGATGAGTCATAAACCAAGAACCAACTTTGAGAAAAAAAATCACTGAGACGAAGGGAAACTACGCCCTCTTGTGGTCAGATAAGACTTCACCTATAAAGGTCATCTGGTTCTGAGACGGATGGAAACAGGCAGAGAGGAAGACGAACAAAAACACTTAACACAGCTGGATGGTGTTACTAGGTACCTGCACCCATCCTCCTCTTACCGTCTGAGATGGCGACACAGGAACTGCAACGTATCGTGGTTGGGAGGAGGCATGTTCAGCACCAAACACTTCAAACGGTCCACTTTGTCCGTGTAATCCGACATTTCTGCAACACAGCACAGGGACACGTCAGATCACACACTGTACATGCTGATGTTACATCTCCACTTGCCGTAATCTGATTTACACCCACTGGCTGATATCACTTGTACTCTTGTTGGAATCCACTGTCTTATCTGACGCAGCAGCTTGCAGTTTTTCAATCTATCAAACCTCCATTGTGGTTGAGTGAGCACAGTAATGATCGGTCTCAGCGTTCATAAAGATGAACACTGAGCGATAAGAGGGAGTCTTGACGCTAAAAACCATTTGCATTTATTCTTAATAAATATTTTCTATCTTCATATCAGAGCTGTCTTACTTGATGTAATTTATTTTGAAATGCCTGATTATGTGCCGTCTTCTACTGAGAAGATACTACCATTGTCTATGCAAATGAACAGATGAGGAACTCAGTTAAACTGTGGTATCATAATGACTTTGCATTCATTTGCACAGGATTAATGTGAAGATATATAAGCAGTTTTTGTTTTTTTTTGCAATAAAACCTTCACTTCCTTTAATCAATTCAGCACCGCTCAACACAATGCAGTCTTCTCAGTATCTACAGCAATTAGTTGTTTTTAACTTGACAATTTACATCACCTTCACATTGTTGTTTTCCATGCTTTTGTCAAATGAGGTAACGTTGCAATAGTTTCAAATGATGAAAGACTGACATCAAGTGTTCTAAGTAAATGAAAATATGTACACAGAAAATGACTTTTCTCGCACCTTGATAGTCTGACTAAATGTAGGGACCCTGACTGCCTTGGTTTAGACTGTTGAGACAGTTGTAATGTCAAATCCCATAAGAATTGAATTGTCCTAGAAAATGTCTCACCTCAAACACAGAGGTGAACGTACATGGTTTTTGGGAGGACATTTACCCTACTTAAGTAATGAGATTACTAAAGAAGAGCTTTCATTTCTGCCTCTGCTCTCTTTATAATAACCATTTCTGAATAAGACTGAAGGCAGCCACTCACTGACTGTCTCCACGATGTCAGTGAAGAAGCCGTAGGGCACCAGGGGCTCGCGAAGCTCGCGGAAGAAAAGTTTCAAAGCTCCCGTAATGACGTGAATGTCCTCCCACTCGCTCTGGTCCAAGTTCAGCTTCTCCTCTGAGAGAAGGGATGGGGGGGTGGGGGGAGGGCGAGCGGAGGTGGAGAGGCGAGAAAGCGAGACAGATCAGAGAGGGTCAGAGGAGGAGAGAAGAAAGGCGAGGCAAATATGAAAAAGAGAGACAGAGGTAGAATTAGCAGTTTGAGCATCATTAAGCGGACCACTTGTAGAGAACAGGGCATCAATCCCTGTCAGAGCTGAGGCGTAGCATGAAGGCTGGCTGCTGCAGGAAGGAGATAGAGATGTTATGTGGAAGAAAGACACACTGACACTCTTTAAATCACACAAGCACACAAACACTTTGAAGAATGAAGCACACATGTTGTCATCCAGCCCTGACCGATGCTTCTCAATTTCAAATTGGTACCAACAGAACAGAAAACGAGTTGACTTGGACTTAAGATGTCAGGAAGATGAATATCTATGACATGCACAAGTACCAAGCTTGTATATTGAGAAACATTAGTGAGATTGTGGCATTAAAGCGCTTCACAACACAAAAGCGGCCGGTTCTGTGTTTCAGACACTTGGTGGCAGTGAAGGACTGTGTGAGAACTCGCTGTACAACCTGCTGTATGTTATTACATCAGAAAACTTCAAGCAGAAAAGCCTTAGGGACTCACATACATTAAGCAAATGGCAGCACAATCGCCAAGCAGTCGAGTACACGCTGTTATATAGCTCTGTGTGTGTGTGTGTGTGTTAGCAAGTGTAATGAGCTTTGACATCACACTATGCAAAACGCACAAATAAGCAGGCCGGATTAGACGTGAAAGCGGCTCTTTCCTCGTCCGTCTGAATCTACCTTGTACCAACTCTGCTGGGAACATGTAGCGGCCATCAGTAGTCACTGCTCGCTCTGCAAAAACCAACAGTTACTCAGTCGGCCTCCCTAAGGGTCCACTTTATCATACGGATGCATTGAATGAGAGAGACATTTATTTCAACAGTGCTGTGTATTCTGTGTGTGTGTGTGTGTGTGTGTGTGTGTGAATCTAACTTTCAAATATAAGATCAAGATAATCATCAAAATAGCATCTGGTGGCAACGGATTGAATTGAATTGACAGAGGCAGAGACGATTTCTGATGAATTCTTTTCTTCATCCGAATATCACTTTTTCCCCTCCTCTGTTGCTTCCTTCATCCCCTTCATCCTCACCGTGGTTTACCAGGAAGCGCAGTTTCTGAATCACAGCCAGGTTTCCTGATACTCTGTAGATGCCGTCAGCGTCCAGTCCTGCAACATACCACACAAAGGTGGAACGCATCAGTAGATCGCAGACTTCTCTGAGTAGGCACTGAGATTAAAGGAAGCACAAACTCTACCTGTTTCCTTTAATACAGCCTGAGCTGATTGCTGGCAGTGACATTTAAGCAATGTTTTGTGTCCAAAAATATATGTGTAAAGCAAACCAAAAGCCACATTTAGTTTTCTCTAACAGAAGACAGTCACATTGTACATAATCATATAATTCCAAGAGAACAATTTTAAACTTCCACTAAACTTTTTCAGTTGTGTTGCTTAATGAAGCCTTTGTCTGTTATGACATCAAGACGGTGTTTCTGCTTTTTCCGCACTAATTCCAATAGTGGAAGTTGGTGAACAAGTCATGCTTTTGTAACACATCATAAATACCTTTTCAGATTAGCTCAAATTGAAATTATTGACGTTATAATCTCAGTCGCAAGGGGCCACTGAGTGTAATTTAATACATCACAGCAGAGCTCAGACACTCGGAAAATAACGTGCAGGCTGAACGACTAAACCAGAGATTTAGATCAAGATTCTGATTATTAGCTGATTCGCGCTCTTATTTGGCACTACTTTATTAATGTATATTTGAATGAGTGTAGTGTATTCATGTAGTTTCCAGGCGTGTTAACCCACTGCAGTGGTTACACAGTTATTTCCTGCCACTTATTGCAGATTAATATTATTGGACCACTTTAACATTTTCAGAATGTTTTTCAGAAAACTTTCTCAATCTGTCACACATTTTAATGTCTAAGAAAACAGTCTGGACACTGTTTACAAAAATGCTCCCCAGAAATATTTAATTCATCAAACCGAGGCTTTCAAGGCCCCCGTGGTCAAAATACAGATTTCTTTAGCGTATTAAATATTCATTGGCGGCATTGTTTCTAAACAGCTCTATTCTCTCTCATTTAGATCTCACTCTGCCTGGCAGCTGTCATCATTCCTCTCCGATTACTTCTGCTTCATTCCTGCGTGGAAATCAAAAGAATATTCAGGATTTTCTTTGTTTGTTTGATGATTTCTGTCACACAGATGCATGGTTGCACGGTGCGGGGTGGCAGTTTGAACACCGAGGCTGAAAACAACACGAGTGAGTGTATTTCTCGTGTGTGTGTGTGTTTAGTGGAAGTTTAGCTGGAGGTGGCAGCAACTTTACCTCTCCTCTCCACAGCCTCCGTACACAGTCTGACGAAGCGAGGGACCGTGCTCTTCTCTCTCTCACACAGCATCTCCAGGCTGCAGCCAAACACCTGATCTAAAGGGTGATGACAGACACACACACACACACACACACACACACATTAGTGTCTGTTCAGAGTGGGGGTTTTTTCTCGGACAGCTGTGGCTTTGTCACTCACTTGCTGATGATGTTGTGACAATACGACGTGATGTAAGGAAATACAAGCTTAAGTTGATCTGTTTACTGTTCAGTGTAGGAGACCTTTTGCTCTCTTCTCTCTTAAGCTTGACAATGTAACACAATACACGCACTGTATGTACTATAGGGTGTGTTTGGTATAAATTGTGATCATTCCTGTATATTCCGCAAATCACTGAACCATATTTAACATATAGATTGATTAAGCCAGTAGCAGGGGAAAATCCTCTATTTGTCATGAATTTGTAGAGGTTTCAGCGTTATTCCATAAAGGCTTTCTTCACTTCCAATTGGTAAGCATGAAATCCTCAGGATTTAGCCAGAGGCTATGTCACGCCACCAAGTGAAGGAGGAATTAAGGATACCAAATGGCTGCACCCTCTGAATGTGATGTTATGGCGACATGGTATTGTGGCACAGTTATTGTCACATTCAATCATTTTTGAAAACAAAATATACATAACGCCAAGTGTCAAAAAAGTACAGATAGTGGTCAGTGAATTGTTGCTCAGATCCTTTATTTTCTTTACTTAATATTTGATCAGATATGATCATTATGTTACTTTTACACAGCATTTTATTTTGGTAAGATTAGTTACTGGTGCATTGACAATTATAAACAAATATTTTGTTCAGATAAAGTGAATGAATTATGAAGGATAAAGTTAGATAGTAAAGGATGTAATAAAGGACAATCACATTCATACCAAAGCTCTAGTATCTAGTGGTGTGAAAGAGACAAAAGCTGGAGAAGCCTTGGCCAAATATGATACACGTTCACTAAGTCATGTGACTTGTGGATTTCCTGCCTGGTAAACTGTACAGCATGCATAAGCCTTTTACCCAATGCATGCTGGGATAAGCTCGAGCCTTCCACAGCCCTGAAAATGATCGTCAGGTACAGAAAATGGACGGATGAATAGATTTCCTGTCTGCCAGTGGAACTGAAGAAACCATTTACTGTAGATTAATGCGAAAATGTTATTATCTTCACAACATTAGCAGCTGAGCAATATAGAATGGGCACACTCAATGAAAAGCCTATAAAATCTCACCTTTGATGAGCCCCTTTTCCTGCAGGGCCTGAAGAGGAGGTCTCTTCAGGATCAGCTTCTTCAGCCGGCTCCTCACTCTCTTCCGCTCCGTGTTCTCCAGGTTGGACGCCGAGCGAGGGACTGCAGAGGGAGCAGAGGATGGGGGAGCGGAGGTGGAGGAGGTCAGTGCAGGGTGGTAGGCTACAGGGCAGGAGAGCAGATGAGAGGGGATGGTTGTGAGGATGAAGAGGGGAAGGGCTGGGCGACGACGCAGGTGACACAGGACGGACGCGGGGATGATTTGCCACGGGGGCCGCGTGAAGATGTAAGTAGGTTGGATGGAGGAGAGAATGGAGGACAGGATGGAAGGATGCAAGAAGCCTGGACGGGAGTTTAGAAAAGAGAGTGAGGATGAAAGGTGTGAGCGGATGAGAGAACACCGGAGTGGGCGTGGGGACGTGTGATGTATGACGGACAGAAAAGAAAATGGAGCGATGACGCAGAATTCTGGGGCTTCGCGAGGTGAGACTTACGTGATGTTCTGCACCTGTCGTCCTCATCTCCGCTGTGGTCCAGCATCTCCACGCTGCCTGCTCTCCTCAGGGAGTAGAGGAGAACGTTGTCTAAGGGGTTTTCACGGTCCTGGAGAGGCAAACATTACTCTTACTGTTAAACAGGGCAATCTATACATCTATATAGGCCATCAATACCAGTACTTTAGTTTACTTTTTAGTTACATTTAAACTGGCCTCACTCAGTTAAAACTGGTTTACAGCCGGTTCCTGTTCTTTAGCACATAAAAGACAGAATCACATTACAATACAGAATAAAAACTGAAAAAATTACAGAAACTGTATCTGTATCTGTCCTGAGTTAAAAGTCATACACTGCTTTCAAGTGGAAGCAAATTCTTTTAGCTTTCAAAAAAGGAAATTGCTTGAGACACATAGGCTTTGAGTTTGAGCAGTCAAACGAGTGTGTGAGTAGTATGACTTTTCCGTATATTTATGTAATTTAACTGCATTTGCAGTTACTGCAAAAATTAAAAATCCATCTGTTAAAACCTTTATAGAAACTGGCCTCTGATTATTCCCACAGCAAAGCAAAGACACATTTAGACATTTGAGTGGATTTGGACAGTCTTAAAGAAATTCATCAAAAAAATAAAGTTTGTAAAATTGTAAATCAGCATCTAACTCAGATTACAGCATGGTTATTAAATAGATATGATGGTGTTTCATAGTTAGGATGTCTATATAATATACCCAAAACTGAAACAGCCAGTCCATATATGTATGAAAAGCATGTAGCAGATATTGAAATGGCGTAAAGCAGTGGTTCTCAAACTGTGGTATGCGTACGACCAGCGATACTTGAAGCATCCCCTTATGTTATACGCCCCTATGACTCTGGAAATTCAATTATTGTGACAAATACTTCACAAATACCAATAGCACGACTCAACCCATGTAAACACTACGCACTTCTGTTCTTCGCGGGTTCGTTGTCATACTGTACATTTTTCAATTTCAGCACACATGAATGTATTTTATGCAATTGTTCTCCTTGGTGGTGGGGTGTCGGCGAGGCGATGTTTCCTTACTTGACTCAAAATGTTTGAGAACGACAAACTGAAAGAATTTTACTAACATCCTGGCATTGAAGACTTCTTGCATGTGGGTGAAACGCTACTGGAATGCAATGGTAAGCCCCAAACTTTTCATATAAAAGCAGAAGACCGAAAGCACAACTCTCTGTGTGTGTGTGTGTGTGTGTATGTGTATGTGTATGTGTGTGCGTGTGTCAGTCTCACCAGCCTGTCGATGACACTCTGGATGGTGTTGTACCACTCTCTGATCAGAGAGTCTGTCTCCGACTGCAGCAGGAACTCGTTGCCTGTCACTGTCCTCAGCTGAAACATTCACATATTAATGTGTATGTATGGAGCACTGCAAGCTGCACTCTCACACTCTCACTCTGCCATCTTTACACCGGAACACTGCTGTCAAACCACCACTGCACTAAACTCTACACACAGCTCCCCGGTGACTTTTTTTAAAGGGTATTTTTTCTTTTTGCACACTTCTCTGACTATCAGTTGTGTAAATATCAGTTTCAATAAAAGCTGACATATGCTAAGCTCACTCTTGTCAACATAGCTTGAGGTTAGACACCGTACAGCGGTGTGTCGGGAGGCAGGCACACAGGCTGAGGTAGACAGAAACGCTCCGAGTCATGGAATCTGCACACTGTAATACTTCTTCTGAGGTGCGTTTTAGGTTTTCATAAAGTTACTGTTGTTCATCATCAGGAGAGCATTCTTCCCTTTCGCACTTCCCTCTCTGATGTGGACGTGTGCACCCTCTCTTACTGTCGTCATCGTACATTCAGTTCACAGCAGCAACTCGTTACAGCTCAGACCTTGGCCAAGGCCGAACAAGCCAAGACAAAATTTCTGCCTCTTCTTCTTCAATCATGGCATAAATATGTCTATATTTTTTCATTGAGATTAGTGTATTACTTTTGAATAAAAATATCAAAAACACCCTTTCTCACAATGTTAGGGAATAATTTTTAAAAGATGAATCTGCACATTCAAAAAGAAAACGCTGCTCACTATTATTGCACAATGGCTTGGATTGCTCAGCACTTGACCTGGGTTTGACTTAGTTTTTTCTCACCTTGAAGACATTCTTCTTGCTGGAGAGTTCATTGGCCCAGTGCAGCTGAGCTCCTCTCAGATCCACGCTGCTCTCCGGGCGACTGTGTCCTGGTTTCTGTCAATGATAGAAGACAAACGCATAATCATAAACAAACATCACGGTTTTGTATTTTGTCAGCACTCAGTTTGCTGCATCCGTCCATGTGACTGCCTGGTGTGAGTGCTAACATAAACATGCAGCTTTTACACAGCGCACCCTGCAGCAAGCTTGAGCGACTTGTTTTATGAATCGTAGTGTCATTTTACTAAAGGCACGATGAAACAAAAGGGCAAAACAGACGAAAATGTGCATAGTATAAATATCCAGATGTGCAATCATAGTTTGAAACAGAATAGAAATAGCTGACTTATGTTTGTCATGCAAACAGATCTCCACCACGTGCACAGAATAATCAAAACCAGGCATGGACTCAGGACTCAGGTCTATGCAGGTTATGATCCTGACTACAACATTTCAACAATGAGTTTGTCTGAACTCTTACCCAGCTGGATGGTGTCTGTGCTTTAGGATCCTTAAAGAAAACCAAACTGTTCCCGACCAACACCACCCAGGATGGGCTCCAGCTTTTCCTGCAGCACAACAAACACACGTTTATGTTTACAGCAGGTTCAAATGGAATTTGTGTTTTGCCTTCGTGACACCAGACTAGGTCGGATCTCACCTCAGTTTTCGACCTCCCTCTGCAATCTTGGTCTTGTTCAGGAGACCAGCTTTCTCCAGTTCCTGTGAAGGCAGGGGTGTAAAATAAAAAAAAAAATCTACTTTTGTATTTACACTTTTTAACTAATGTTATCAGTCCTGAATGTGCAGTAAATTACAGCATAAGGTTTCCCTCTGTGTATTACACTGCATCCTGAGAGAACCCATTTAACAAGACTGTTGCATCATTGAAAAAATAGCAAGAGGGTAGCTGCTCTAAAATCTCCTACTGTGGCACAGCACCCTGGGGTGCAAGAGAATTAATGGTAACAATTAAGTCTGATGTGTTGAATACAGCATATGAGGACAATGAAGAAAATTAGGGATGAAGACCATTCAATAACTGACTAAGGACAACAGTTAGAGATACATATAGACAGATATATGGTATCATCATTGCTCGGAAATTCTGAGCAATGCCTAATACATCATTCAAGAGACACAGCAAAATAAAATGATTGTTCCCCGACAGAAAACTGCAACAAATCCAAGCAAGGAAAGAATAATTATACAGTGAGAAGTGAATTTTGCTCAAGATGACTGATTTTTAGTTGCAAAGCAAAAGGCAGTGTTGTCTCACCGGTGTGCAGCCGTCATTGTCTGGAGAGCTCGCAGGTGATGGAGGCTCGACAACGATATTTGTGACATTGCAGGCGTAATCTTTGCACGGCTGGACCAGCTGAAAGACAGGGGCTGGGCGTCCGGTGTGGGGCTGTCGGTCTGCAAGGCAAGAGTTTTGCTAGGGTCTTGACTCGTGTGGCT
>OMOW01104800.1:8824-25613 GCA_900312555.1 Lamprogrammus exutus
CCCGACGCTCTTCCGATCTGAATGCAATACTTAAAGGATTTGAGCACTTCCACCATCACTGCTAACACATAAAATGACGTGCTGTTGTAATGCTAAAGCTGGCCTGGTCGCTGAAAATCAAATCAAGCTCAGAAAATAACAGACGTTCCAAACAATAACAATAAAGTCAAGTGATCCTGTACATCTGTTTCTGTCCTGCAGCTTTATAATTTCATCAGAGGGGTCGCCACAAGTGCGAGCAGACCCAGAGGTCAGCCGTTAACTTTGCTTTAATAGTGTCAGGCAGAGGGATGGTTTTTCCCACTCGTTTGTGGTGATTCATCGCTTCAGGAGTCTATTAATATAATATGCATTCACTTATTCCCATGAATATGACTATTTTTACAACTACTCTCAAGTCTATTACTGTAAAGCACTATTTAACTTCCCACTTCTTAAAAAGCCATCATCTGTGCTCTAATGGAAATGGACTGAAATGGAAAGAATTTTTTTACTTAGCTGACTTAAGGTTAATTTGCATAATGGATGATGCCAACAGTCCAAGAATTACATGTACAAATGTGACCCTCGCTTAACTGTCTACCTCCAGCTTTGATCGGATCGATACACATCACTGAGCCACGCAGTTGGTTAGGTTAAGATAAGATAATCCTTTATTTGTCCCACTCTCTCCACCATCAAATGAGTGGCTGAAAATTGTTCCGTACATGCAGGCTTGATTAATATTACGGTAAAATCTACCATGTTCCATTTTTATGACAAAAAGAAACAACACAAAACCAAACTATATGCTATATAGGAAATATACAGTTATATACTTAAGTACAGTTCTTAAATAAATTAAATACACACTGTACTTGGTACAGGAGATTGGTCTACAATGGGAACAAAAGGCTTTTCACTAAGTATGTTAACATGCACACTAAACTCATGCATAGAGTGCTTACACAGATTGTAAACTGATGAAGTGTTTACATGTTTACATACTTGAATCAACTTACTATGACATCACAGGTCTGTTACTCATGTATACCAACGTCACTTTATGCCGATTTACATGTTGTTTTGGGGGCTTATGGAGTACAAGTTTACATGTACATGTAAATGTACTGACTGAACAGGGAAATCAGAATGTGATCAGAATGTGATTTATTGATGAACAGAAAAAGATAATATATCACCAGCCTTTTCCTTTAATTTGGTATTCAACACTACAAACTAGTCTCTGCAGTCTACAGCAATATTATATAGCAGTATTCTCTCTCTCTCGCTCTCTCCCTCTGTCTCACTCTCTCTCCCTGCAAAAGATACTGAAAACATCTGGAAGTCCATCTGCCAATAAATCTCCCTGATAAACGATGGTGCTTCAAAAGTCAGAGGAGAATAATGAGTGCTGCAACATCTTGGCACAACTAAAAACATACTTGAAATACAAGACAACATCTCAGATGCTCAGCGCTGAGACCACAAATCACAAAGCCTCAGTGTATTAGGAATTTATTTCAAAGCCCATCATGTCACACACACATTTGCAATTGTAGATCTTCCCAGATACTGGCGAGCAATACTGGAAGTCTGGTAATACTCACAGAAATGAACTGGCTTACATTGCAACACAGCATCTTGAACTGGTATGGCCTCGTGCCCGGCATATTTTTGATTAAATGTCACGTTTTGTTTTTTTCACTGTAATTCTAAGTTTGAGTTTCCAACAAATTCATTACCAGTGAAAGAAGTTAAGTTGTAAATCACTATCATGACTGCAGATTGGTCGATATATCTGAAATTAATCAACAATAAGGAGATAAGAAGATACACTGCAAAAACCTCCTACTTATCAAATCCATTTGCGTAAAACTGATGTCTTAATTTGATTATTTTGTCCAATTTTTAGTGCAGAGTCTGCCAGTTTCTATATTTTTTAACAAGATATTGGCGCTCATTTCAAGAAAATTCCCAAAACAAGTTCATTTAAATTATAAAAGGATTGAGGAAAAACTCACTGCACTGGCACATTTCCTCCCTTATTTTAAGAAAACAGACTTTTTGGAAGCAAAAACTGATAAATCCCTGCTTACGATTTTTTGTTTGCAGCGTATCTGAGCTTTAAACAGTTAAATTTAATTAACATCTACAGAGTCTGCTGTTTCTGTTTGTAAACCCCACCACCACCCCCAAGCCCTCCAGGTTCGTCATTTGCTTTCAGAAACTCACCATGACAGGCCATTTTTCATGATTTCCCTTACACTGGAAAAACACCAGTATTTTAATTACGAGGCCCGAATGTCCAGATGCTTACCTATTTGTTTAAAATGATTACTGATGGAAAGCCCACAAGCAAAGCAGCCGAGCATCAATGAAGGCGAGCAGGCTTGCACAGTCAGAATTCTCTGGCGTGTGGTGAAAATTGACGTTTACGGCTCTTTCCCCTGTCTGTGCCATCAAGGCTCTGCGCAATCGTCAGTTATCTTTATAGTTCTGAAATACTTGAGTCAGTCCGTCCTATTACATAAGATACTTTCTTTAGATGTCTGTTGCTACTATGATCGTGATCCTAAATTATCTGAAAGTAGAAGAATAACATAAATCTTGCTTTTGGTGTGTTAAAGGTCAGATGGAGGTGAGGGAGCAGACGAACATCTGTGGTGCTATGTGGAGACAATCCAACAGGTGGCATGAGACTACCGCCCTGCCCTGCTACTTTACTCTGCACACTGAAAAGACCCATACTGGAATATAGTGAAACCATTAACTCCCAGGTCTGATATTTGGACCATGTATATTGAGTTTAAGAGAGTTTAGAGTTGGTTAAATGACATAAAATCAGGGTTTCATGTTTGTCAACTGATTACAACTGAAAATGTCCTGTATTGCAGATGTAAACAAACCCTTTAAACGCATTAGAACATATGAATAACTTAGATTTTGATGTGATCAAGTGTTAGTCAATGAGACGTTTTCTCTTTTCTTTATATTGTCCACACTTCTTGTAGACTTTCTACCTTGCACATTAAGATAGTTGCACATCATTATCTGTACATGGTTGCAGGCCTACATTACCTGGACTTAAAATTGTTTGGATATCCACAACCCTGATGTAAATACAAATGTATGTGGGTATTTTGTATATTGGTTCACATTGTGTATATTTTTTCATTTTGACATTGCTGGTCTGGTATTGTTTGTGAAATGCTGTTGCTGCCATAACTAAAGAATTTCAATGGAGTTAATAAATCTAATCTAAATGATCCTAATTAGCATAACTGATATATATATATACTGTATATATATATATTAAGGTGTCAAAAAACCCTGACAATGTTTTCTTTTCTCCAAGTGTTAATGACACAATGAATATTAACAAAATTGGCTCCTCACGAAAGTTAACAATTTTCTGGCTACTTATTTCAATATCCTCCTTGCAGCAGGCTTTCATTTCCGTAGGTTTGTTGTTAAAAGGCAGCTCCAGCCTGCCCTGACTAATTTCCTCTCAGCCTCACAGATCACAGGCCTTTCCCACCCAGCGCCCCCTTTGCTCCCACAAAGACCCTCGTAATCCTGCTGCTTGTCCACAATTAATCTTCCCAGTTGCCACATTATTAACACAGCCACCCACGGGCAGACCATGCAAATGTAAAAAGCGGGACCCCGCCCCACCTCAGCCCACAGAAGAGTGGCAGGAGTGTCAATCACTGCAGGGGCTTAGACTGAGGCCCACTATCAGCACAACATCAAGAGCATTTCAACCCACCCCTCCCCAATCTGCTGATCAAACAAGCTGACCTACAGAAAGCCCCCGTCTTTCTCTCTGTACCTCCCCCACACTTGATTTCCCTCTCCACTTATCCCTCTCTCCACCTTTTGGTGTCTCTTATCTTTCTGTGCTCTCCCTCTTACCTCAGTGGGCCATCTTTCTGATTAGGAGAGCAATTTTCATTTAGGAAAATACTGAGCACAAAAAAAAGAGAGCGGCCCTGTACCTTCTCTTTCATCAAACTGGTCCAGTCACAGCTTTGGACATTAACGTAATATTCACTTTTGGTCTCTGAGACATGAAATTTGGTTTGGGCAAAAAGGTTGCTGTTCCATTCATACACAACACAACTTCATCCACGTGATAAAATGCTATTTGCATGCAATGTATTCTGTATATAGAAAAGCACGGCAACACAAAAAAACTGAAACAGAAACTCAAAGACTGAATAACGACCACTTTAATATCACAGTATTCACCCCAAATGTTTTTCTATTTGTTAATTTTTGCTTTTATTAATTATTATTATTGTTATTGTCATTATTTATGAGTGTATTATTAATTGACAGTATACAATGTTATTTTAAAAAATTGTAAAATGTAAGACTGCAGTTGGTGGCATTTGACAGGCCATTAAAGCTAATCTTTCTCAGTTTTCACCAGTTTTCCCTGAACAATATCTTGATTCTTTTAAGAGGAGAAGATCAGTTCCAACTTCACACATATAAATTGATCAAGATTTTTCAGTATGTTCTCCTGTATCCAAGATTTTGCTTCTCCAACAAGACATGGCTATCCATAATTTGCAAGTCGTGTTGTGGTGAGGACAACTTACTTACTACTAACTTATCACCTTAAATTACACTTCACACCAAGAGAAATTAAGGACAACAGCACAACTACAAAGATCTCCTGAATACATCTAACAACAGAAGGACGCTAACGTGGCAGATTTCCCTAATGCTTTGTGGCAGTTACATGACATCAATTGCAATATTATCGCAAAAAAAAAAAATATTGCAATGTGAATTTTTTTCCAATATGGTGCAGGCCTACTAAATACCAACAATAATGAAATTCTGCTCCACTCTAAGCATGAGACGCTGACTGTGTCAAAGTGTCGTATCAAAGTGATGATATCAAACTGCTCCAACATGCTTGAACTGTTTTATCAGAGTGTGTCAAACTGGTGCTCACAGGACATATCAAGACTTAAATATATTCTATGGTTTAAAGCTGATAATAAAAGAGCCATTAGTTGTTTTGGTCAAATGAAGCGATGTCATGTTAACATGTGTTTCTGTTGTCTTGTATTAAAGTCATCATCATTTGTCATGTATTGGTGATCTTTATCAGTAACAAATAGCAGCGCTGATCAAAGCTGCAGCAGTGAGAATAGCTTGGCACCACTTTAAAAGAAAATGAAATCACGTCCCAACCCAGCAATTCTGAAAGATCGCAGGGAGAGAACACAAGCTGAATGTGTGGAGGCTTTCTGAGAAGTTGGTCACTCTATTGCCTTCAGTGTCACTTGACATGAAAGTAATGTCACTTCTATGGAGATCCAAGCTGTTCCCCGGTGGTTGAAATGCTATTGTGTGTCAGACAAAGGGCACTGTTTCATAGCACCCCCTTGTTTGCATGCATGACCACCACTTTCAAATAAGGCCTTTAGATCTAAATCTTCAGCTCAGCTCTGCTCAGCTCAGCGTATAGAAGGCAGCAGGCAGCTTTGTTAGCGCTGAGAAATTATTGGGGATGTCCAAAGTGAAACTAGGCACTCGCATCTCCCAACAGCAGCTTTGATTATACCCAGGCCGACAACACAGCCCTGCTGTGAGACAGTCCTGCTGAGCTGAAGCATGTTGTTTATGAAAGTATCATATACTGAAAGATACAAGATTCAGTTCTGCTGCTGTGTTCCCTGTGGAGATGAAGAAGCCGATTGTCACAGACTGAAGTTTTAGTTAAGCAAACATTTCTCAGAGGCACATACTGTATGCACTCTCATCTCTGATGAGTTCAACTGCAGTGATACGTGGTTTACAGACTGAACATTTACTAAGTGAATCATTTTTCTTGTGTAATGTTGAAGAGTTTTTGTGGAGATTTGCAACTTAGACATGACTGAAAACTACATGTTTTAGATTCACACCAGTGTCAGACTAGTTTTGAGTAACTTTAAAGCCATTCTGAGGCTACTTCTGCTGCTTTCACAAAGTCTTAACTTAGTTTCAGACCACCACACGCCATCCAGTCTGGTAAACAAACCAAAACAAAAACATTCTTTGGATATCATACAAAAAATCATTATCTTTTATTTGTTATCTTCCATATTACTTTAATCATGCAAACTTACTTCTACTATGTGTTTCTGCACCTGATAAATATCCATATTCAGCTCAAAGGTACTTGCAGACCTAAATCATTGGGACCAAATTTGGAAGCACTTTACTCAGAACTATGGATTATACCCAGAACCTGGATAATGAAAATTTGTTTAAGTGACATCTATAGTCCAACATCTGTGTCATTTCAACATGCGCCAAACGTTTCCAGCTCATTTTTTACTATTGGACAAGCAGGGTACAGTGAATTTATACCAGAGTTTATTTGCTGGAAACAGCTGCTAAACTATGCGTTCATCTGAGAGTCATCCTGTAAGAAAGACTGCTACAGAGTGTATTTGAAGTTTGGAAAACAAAAACTATGAGCTAAAAGCTGCTTAGATCAGCAGCCATTCGCTATAATCTGGCCAATGTAACATGTAACTTCACTGGCTGGCATAATTCCTAAAAACTAAGTGGAATGGGACTGTTAGGTAGGCGAGGCTGAGCTGTTTTATCCATGACTCAGGTTTAGCCCATGGTCAGACAAGAGCCACTAGTTTGATTCTGAGTTGGACCCTACAGAAAACTCCTGGTGCGTTGCCAAGCTCAGACATCTCTTCCACAGACAGAGAGTGGGCCATTTGACAAAGCACAAAGAACAAGCACTTCTCCAGCTGCCCGATTCCCATGCGAGAGTGACGAGAACACGAGCAGGGTTAGTCAGAGCTCGCTTGAGATGAGCAGCGCGGAGTTGGCCAAGCTGATGTCAAGTGTTTCTGGCCTGAAGAAGCCTTCACACACAGCGGGACCCTCTCTGAGACTGTATCAGCCATATGGAGCTGCTTGTAAATAAATATGTCAGATAGCAGGTATGAGTTATCAGACAGGGGTGGAAAATACAGAACTTACCTGAGGCCAGGGAAGGTGAGATCATGTCCATGTTTATTGACTTTGCAGGTTTGAGTTTTTCATTTAGGGGTCTGTTTTCAAGCCTTCGCAAAACTGTAATTTGCAATCACGTGCTGCTATAGTGCTGAAATGTCTACTATATTAATTAATAGTCAGCCAGCAGAAAATTACAAGACAATTTCACTAACTGATTGATCATTCTAGTCATTCAGTACGCTTGTAAGCACACTGTATTCTGATTTTTGTCTGTACTGCAAGGCGTATATGTTGAAGGAGCACGTGTTGTGTTGCTTAATCTTAGTATGAGGGAGAGTCTGGGTGAGGAAATGCATTCGGAGGAAGTTTGCTCTGATTATAAGATACTTAATCAAATCTATTTACAATTGCACAATTGAGGTCAGCTGCTCAGAGAGTAAACTTACATAAATTTACACTGATTTCAATCTAATCACATTTGAAAAAAATGATTTATTGCCTTTAATCAGAGTTTAATCAAAGTTTTAATCTGTATGTAAACATATGGACTCATCAAATAAAAATGTTTAACATTTGTTCATTTCAATCTCTCAAACCAACGCACAGCCGGTCATCACTCAGCTGCCCTTAAAAGAGACTGACATCACTTAGTGGTCACTTTTCAAATGTCAGCTGGTGAATTCGCATTAAGCTCAGCCCTCCCATATGACCCGCCAACATGTATGACTCACATCACCTGCAAAATCATCTGCAACACAGTTTACTTACAAAAAATAAGTGTAAACCTCACTCTCTTTCATCCCTTTATGTATGTGGACAAGAAGACAATGTGTTAAGAGGAAATAAATCTGCCCTGACAGCCACATCAAAGGGTGCAGTGAGGGGCTTACTGCTACTTAAGGCACAGGAATGCTGTTGCTAAGCATCAAGGCTAAAACCTATCAGCCCTTTAAGGACTCCACTGATTTTGAGAGAGGGGCTAAGCTGGTTGCCAGTGGCCAGAAACGCTGCTCCCATACACAAACCTGATATACTGTATATATATACAGACCCAATACCAGTGAGGTAAAAATATGGTCACATATACAGTCAGACTAACTGATGATGATGTACTTGTACCCTATATTTGTCTAACACTACCATATATGAAAATTTATATATTTTGTTCTTTAAATATACGTAGATACAGCATGTGTGTAACTCATATATGTTAAATATCCATGAACATATTCTATATAATGCTATATGTATAAAGAAGCAAAATAACATTTTCTGCATTTATGTGTAAGGTAGTTGTAAACATATTTCTTTATAAGAAAATTTTGGAAATATAGGAAGATACATAGTACAATTGTAATGTGTATGTATGTAAATATATGGTAAGCCCTTATATAATATGTAATATAGAATGCCACTCCCACATAGTAATATGGCATATCTGGCATTTCCTTTGATTATCGCTGTCCAGGAGAAACCATGTATATTACCAAGTATATAAGTAATAAAAGCCCCCATGTTTTCAGTGTGGTGACATTGATGTTTTAGAGAATCCAATACATTTTGAAAGTCCTCAGTTTAATACTTCAACTTCTCTAAATGTCAAAATAAATAAATTTGGTCATATGTGGTTTTTCCACATGGATTGTGGCATCACGCTGGGTTTTCATAGTGATTAAATGTAAAAAAGGATAATTTTTGATAGAACCCAGGCTGATTTCAGCACAGTGCAAATTCAAATGATTGAGTCAGGGTCATTTTGAGTAGTTTGTTACCACCTAAAAGGAGTCCAATATCCTCATAAATAAGTAACTATTTGCAATCTATGAACCTCCTCTGCCCTTTTAGGGAGGACATGCTCGTTGATGAATTAAGACATGCTCCAGTGCATAAAGGCTATGAGTCAGAGCTAGCCGCCACCCTCCTGTGAATAAATTCAATTCCCTCATCTTCCCCTGGTGAGGTGCTAAATCACCAGCAGTGTTCGGGAGCAGTGGTGTGTCATTGGATGGCTGGGTGGCCAGCCTGTTATAATTCTGTCCATCAACCTCATTCATTATTTCAGCAGCTGTAGATTTCTACTCCGAATTAGACCAAGTGACAAGCTTAAATTTAGTTCAAAGGAGAAAGTGAAAGACTTTGGAAAATGATCAAGAACAGCATGTCATTCACTGCTCTGATTTGTCATAAAGTTTAGGGAAATGAACTGAAAGCAGCTTGAGCTTTGCTTGAAGGAAGTAGAAGCGATAGGTGACCTCTCACTAATTTGTAATCCAAGAGTTTTAGTCATAACAACAGTGGATAAATCCCTCAGAGGGAGTTAAGCTGTCCTCGTGTGGCATGGGGCCGCCTGGCCGACAAATCTCATTTTTTTGGGCTCATCATTGAGATGAAAGAGAAATGGTGCTGTGGATTATGGAGAACAATCGCGCATTATTAGGAAACTTTAAAAAGTACAGAATCGGCTTTGCGAGAGGCCAATTAGCCACATTACTAACTGTCATTTTAGACGGGATCCATCAGTGCTAACCCACAGCTACAGCAATGTGTGAGCAAATGATGGCTCTGGTAAGAATAACTTAAACTTTGTAATGCTTTATTGAACAAATACCACATTCATCCACTTCAACTCTCCCTTATTGCAGCACTACTGTGCACACTGAGTGAGTGAAAACTGGCCATATTAGGTTTCTTTAATGCCCTCTACTAAAAAACACATGCCGGCCAAGCTGTCACTAACACTTCATGCATGTGTCTAATCAGCACTGTAGGCAGGTAAATTCAAATGTACATTTTTATACATGTTTATGGGAAACAACCTCAACCACAAACTACTCCTGAATGAAAACACATTTTTACAAGATATTTTACTGTCCCATTTCAACCATGCAAACTATTGCATAATGTAGCTTATATAAGTCATTAGGGCATATACAGTACATACAACAGCAAGTGTTTACAAATGCGAGCCTTTTCTATTTTAAGCACTTGTGTTCTTTGCTTATTAACAAAGCACAGCATTGCGGCATTCAGTGGGCGGAGGCTTCTGCCTTTATTGTAATCAGCTTTCATTCCAGCCCTTTTGATCCTTTGCTTTCTTTTGTGTGACACACCTCATCACCTTTATTTTCTGCCATAATTGCATGGGAAAGATCTCCCCTTTGATACGGTCTGCATGCCAAATCACTATCGGGGGGGAAAAGAGTGTCGAAAAGTGCCATGTGCGCTGTCTGCTGGGAGAAAAAAGGAGCTCATACACCTGTGGAAGACAAACAGGGTTTTCACAGATATGACATATCTATCATCCTGGAGCAGGATATGAACTGTTCTGTCATCTTAATGGTGAAGGGGGCTTTGCATAGTGGAACAGTAGGTGCTGAGAGACATGTGTTGCACATGGTGAACTGTCTGGCAGCTGGCATTCCCAGGTCTGCACCCGCAACACCGCCCCACCCCGGCCCCTGTCTCATCTCCCGGCTCTAATCTGCAGACACAGTCCTCTCCTCGAGACTCATCGCCGGGCTGCTGAGTGGAGCTGAACAGGAACCTCTGCACCCCTTAGGCCTCGTCCTTGTCCCCCTTACCACCACAGCAACACCACCCCACCGCAAGTGTCAGGTCAGGTTGTCTGCTGTCTCCCACGAACACAGCTGCAACTGCTTTAAAGGAGCATTAAGTCATTCTCGACTTTTATCAGCCTCCAAGCGAATGCGAAAACACCAACAACTCTCTGGGATTTAATTATGATAAACATTCACAACAGGGACAAGTGAGGTAGAGCAGACATCCAACAGAAAAGTCTAATGAAGATGGAATACATCACAGCAGAAAAATGTCAGGCAAAGTAATATTGTTTTGTATTTTGCATTTTTTGGCTTGAGAACAAAAAGTGTTGTGACACTGATTGCTGGCTGATAGCAGCTGAGAATGCTAGTAAGTGAGGCAGGACGGTTTTGTTCCAAAACAGAAAACAGGCAAAAGAGAGGGCTTTTTTGAAAGCCAGTAATCTCACCTTGTTGCCAAAATCCACAGAAAAAAGAGAGTGGCGGATATCCCCTCGACTTGTGCCTCTACTGTTTGAAATCACTGATTGAAAGTGTGTTTTATAATCCTGAAAATGCTCCAGTATGTTTCCCACAGTCACAGAAGGGAGTAAAATGGAGTGACTGAAACCTCTGTAGCTCCAAAGGTCTAAAACCTTTCACAGATGTAAATGATAGAATTTAGATATGATTTGGTGAGTTTCATAGTACTAGCATTGAGCATGGCCCAGTTACAACTATTTTAATACATCTTACTGAAGAAGAGAGCCCAAAATCACTTTTGAGCTGTAGGTTGTGTTTTAGCCACATACTAAATGAGTAAGTCTGAAACTAGAACATGTTTCCTTTTAAATGAATGCCCTCATGCATTTTGGCAATACAATTCCTCTATTACAAGCTTTTTCATTTGCAAAAATAGGCAAGAATTCCAAACAACAGGTGGATTTTAACAGGCTGAGTAACTGCACAGGATTCTTTCATCTTATACAATTATTTAATTCAATTTCACAATCAAAAATACTATAGGATTATCAACACTAACATTTCCAAACTCTTGTGTTGATTTATGGACTGAACTCACTCTCAAAAAGGGAAAACAGAGCGCCTGCATTGCATCTCCCCACACAGAGCGGCAGGCAGCAGCTTAACGACACAGCCTAGAGATAAGCAGGGCGGATTCTACTGAGAGAATCTGTTATCAGGGATGGTGCTATGCACTGACATTAAGGATAATCATATCTATCAGCACACTGCCAAACATCCCCAAGTGAGCCTGGCGGAGAACAAAGCCCGCGTCGTCTCTCAGAGCTAAGGTTACAGGCGGATGATGATGTACTTGTCATGGGGGTGCAAATGATCCACTGCCCGGACAGTTCCGAGTGCAATGAATAGAATCCACGCAGCGATATGGATATCAGCTGCACAGTTTAGATACCTGTTCATTCCTCTACTTGATATAGTTACACTTGGCTTGTTGCAACTCTGATACAGGAAGGATATTCCAGTGTCTGCACATAAAATGCAAAAATGAGTGCTGGGGGGGAAGGGGGATAATAGAGTCCCTCATCGCCTCAGCAGACACACCTGTCTGGTTTAGGTCTCCTAAAGCCACTGTTTGTTCAGGATTATCGCTCTCTTATTACACACAAGATTTGGATATCAGCTTTTGTGTATGTTTAGAGTGACGTCTTATCTATTCGTGCGAACCAGCCTCGACTCTATAAAGATGGAAAATTCTATTACATTTAGCAGAAATTTGGTAAAAGCAGAGACAAAAAGTTTTCTGTCAAATATAAGAAAAAAGAGTAAGATGTAAGTACATAGAATGCCACAGTTTATATCCTTTTTTTAGGCCTATGATAGATGTAAGGCCCTGGGCTGGTGATAGTTGCACTCGGAGTATCTAATTACTGACAAAGCAAAAACCCCAAACAAAACACACGCAGGGTGACTAGCATGTTATGGCAGCCGTGTCAATTGCGGCAAGTAAGTTCACATCCCACTTTTTTTGTTGAAGGCCACGAGAGAAGCAAAACAAAAGAGCTGGTAGGACAATTTGAATCTGACAAAGTAGTCGAGGATGAGTCAGTGAATGAATCACTCTCGGTATCGCACACCAAAGCACAGCCTTAGTGGGGAAGCGCTCCATTGGCAGTGATAAATTGCCTTCCTCCGCAGTGTCTTCCACATGGTCCACATCAATATCCCATTCATTATGATACATCGAGTCCCAACACAGGTAACGTTCATGTATATTTCAGGGCATTTCCCACTGATTTCACTCCAGTTTATGGCATCAATTCGTCAGAACACATGAGAAAACAAAATCCATACTCATGTGTTGCGAATTTATGGATTTTAATAGTGGAAAACAAGCATTCTGTTAACGTTTGCATCTTTAATTCGGCTTGGCTGAACTTCAAAAGTATAACTGTTTGAATAGTTTAAGGAAAATGTGTTGTTTTTATAGATTAGTTTTTATGTTTTTCATTTTCTTTCTGTGAAGGTTGTTGTTGGTTTGCGCAACATGAATAATTTGCCATTTGATTAATATAGACATAGATGTTAAGAACTAGAGGGAAATTACAGGGTGAATACCTCTGCCAAAGCTGTACAACCGTCAAAATGTGTTATGTCATAATACTCAGCATAAAATACAAATTTTATTACAGTATTTACTTATTATTATTATTATTATCTATAATTTTGTATCTAACAGACAATGGTGAAACCCATAAGCCAGATTTTTCTTTTTTATTTGAGTTAAGTGCAGAAATAGCAAAAATGCTCAGAAATGCCTTTAACGTGTGTAAAGAAATCCTTTAGGAATCTCCTGGATCTGCACCAAAAACAAATCACTTGTTCTTTGGCTCATTGCCATAACTTTCCACCAAATTTCAGCTTAAATGCTGAGATCTGAGAGTTTGTTTCCAACCTGTTTGATCACCTGACTGATCGCCGACAACAGCAATGGCCAAAACTATAAAACTAAGACCCAGGCTGCCTTAAGTTTTAGATTAGTGCATCTCCAAACGATCAAACGACGGATCTGATCCCGTCCACGCAAAAGCTGTGTGTGTTATGTCGCTGTCACCTGCTGCTGAGAGCCAGAAAGATACGCAACCACATCACACAGCCTCTGAGGGTCACCACACACACACGCACACACACAATGAAGGTGTGGGCAGACAGAATGGGTGTGGAGTGCTCAGAGCCAGATGAGGTGGCTCTTGTCTTACTCAGAGGAAAACTATCAGTAGGATCACTCCACTTCACTCCACACGCTGGAGTCTAAACAAGTCTCTGTTTTCATTTCCATAAAGCCGCGCTCTGTCTTTTGTTCTGACGGAGATAAGATGTATAAATTATGAGCAGCTGACAAAGTATACTAGGGCGCCTCGGGCAGCTCATCAGTCATGCTCGGCCTGTCAGCAGGTAACTGATGGGGGCCCTACAGGCACAAAGCCCCCTTTTAAGCAAAGGAGGGGGAGGCAGAGGAATTAAAGCTGTTGTTGCAGTCCCATGCACAACAGCTGACTCATATTTAACCGTCTCTTTAAAGGAGCGAGGCAGACGCCAAAAGCATCAAGCGTCAAGAGTGTGTTCTGTGGGCTCTCTCCTTGGGAGTGTGTGTCTCGCTGTTGTGCTCCGTTGATGTTATACAAAGGCTGTCAAGCAGAAGGGTACAGGGACACAGAGAAAGTAGTCAAGTAGCAGGAAAGAGGGACCACCCAAGAGGAACCAGAGAGGGGTCTCTACTGGTCAAAAAGAAAGATGTCACAGCACTGTAATTGTGGAGGTGATATTATGTATATAATGTATATAACAAATATAAATTAAAGCCAGACAGATGCTGGATTTAAGAGGCTGACATTGATTAGGACTAAGCAACATTAAAATGTATACATCACAGTTAGGAGTTCACAAACAGTGCTATGTTTGTCACTACTGGCTAAAAGAAGACAATAATATATGGGCCAATCAATATTAGAATTACAATAAGGATTCTAGTTTTATTATTGTTGTTGCTATTGTATTTGTGATTACTTTTTGCGATTTAATGTTGAATTTCAAATTAGGTTGAATTTCTCAGAATATGTGTACATGGGAATGTGCAACTTTATGTGGAGCAGACACTGATACAATCCGGTTGCACTTCTCTAGGGCAAGTGACAAATTATAGATAGAATCAAAATACTTCTCAGTCCTATTTGGCAGTATAGATATTTCTGAATTTAAAAAAACAAACAGAAAAAGACATATCTATAAAATTTGAAAAGTAAACTACATTGAATACTAACTACAAAAATACAAAAAACAACCAAATATATATTAAGCTTATATACAGTAAACTTTGCTGGAAAGTATTTATATTACTATATAATATTTAGATATTTAATATAACAAGTAAAAACAACCTTGTTATTAGAATAACAAAAATGTGTTACTCTTGAAGTTCATAAAATAGCTGAACATAAAGCATGCTGTGACATAGTGTACTACAGATTCTTTTTGCATAATAGCCACCACATACCAATGTAAGCATAATAAGCCAATATCAGCTGATAATATCGGTTGCAGCTCTAATATCTGTGATCCTGTGTGTGCATCTGGAGAGAATTCAACTACACTCTGTGACTTTGTCCCCTGTTTCCATAATGGATCATTGAATTTCATTACAGTAGTAAAGCCCGACCTGTAAAGAGGTGGATCTGATTTACGGGGGCTTTTATGCACTATGTGTATTTGAGAGATAATCGTAATGAGACAATGTACTGGGCTAAAGATGACAGGTAAGAATTGATGTCTCTTCCTGTAGCCATGTGGGTGGGAATGAGTTGGCTTTATTTCAGTCGGGCTCCGCAGCTCTTATCTCCCCGCGGTTTCTGTTGCTCTCCAACACATCGTGTGGACTCTAATCTCTAAGGGTGAATGTGCCGTATGTAACATGCGAGACAAAGTCAACTTTCCATCCGGCAGCGCCCGGAGAACAACAACAAAAGTCTGCAGAGTGTAAGAACAAAAACACAAAAACACAGAAAATCTACTAAAATGGCACCTTGGTCATGAGATCTTACTTAATGTAGTTCAGAGGTGATATTTCTGTAGAAAATGGATTAATGTTTCACTTGAAGTGAAAGCTTTCCTGGGAAATTGATATTGGAGAGCACAGTGGGGATGAGGATCTGACACAAAGCTCTTCTGCAAGAAAAGGGCAGCAAGTTCGGCTGGTTTATGTGCCCTCATCGTATTTCTGCAAACCAATCTCCACGGCTGCCCGCCGACTGGAAGGACATAAAGTATCACACCTTCACTTGGGTCAGACAGGTACTTTACTGTATCGAATGATTGGGGGGGATACAATTCTACATCTCTGAATAGAGTCCGATATCAGAAAAGGAAAGATACTGACACTCAGGGGATGTAAAATAATCCATCTCATCTCTCTTGCCCAGAAGGAAGAGACGTGTCCACATTGCCAAATGATGGCATATTTCCATACGAGTAAATCAACATGACTGGTGAAGCTCAAAATCATCTGTGGGCCTCCTCCAGGCAATAATGTAGATACCAACACCCAAATCTTGCAAGAATTCCTTATTCAAATGAAAACCTGACCACTATGTATGCTGAATGTGTGTATTTTCAGCTAACAGTTTCCAATACTTTGGTTGAAAGTCTTTTTAGGTACTACAAATAGAGTACCTACCCTGGGAGTAGGAACTAAAAATGGTTCTGGTTCCTTCAAAAGGTCTTCAAAGGTACTCAAAATTGTGAAGCAGAGCCAAAAAAAAAAGGCCCACAGAAAACATACTTGAACCTGACTTTAATGTTAAAAAAAAGCGACCTGATCCTAAAGGAACCCAAGGACAATTAGAGCAATCCAAAATGTATCATGATCAGAGCTGCTGGGAGTCTGATCAGATCCACTCGAGGAGAAAACAGCATGGGATCAGACCTGATTAAGACTGAATAGAATTTGGAACTGTAAGACTCAGGTCCTGGGTTAAGTCTCAGTTCTGAGGAACCGAATGGACCCATGAAGGCTTCTAGCTGCTTGGTGCTGAACAAAGGAAAGTTATTAAATTCCTGAAAACTTTCTGGTTTTTAAATATTTGTATTTAAAGTTGTTGCAGCTTTGAATAATCTGAAAACTCCATCTAGAGTGTTGAGAGTACTTTTCATGGCTGGCATGAAAGCACTTTATCGGGAGGAGGAAATAAAAGCAAAATAAAGGAATTAAAAGCACCAGAGTTGGTCAAAAGGCTCAAAGCAAACTT
>OMOW01104837.1:0-11568 GCA_900312555.1 Lamprogrammus exutus
ACCCAAGCCCTACCCATCCAACTTACAACAGTGATGTCATCTAAACCAACAGAGTTATAATGATGATATCATCAAAACTACCAAAGTTACAACAACACATCCATATACTACTAAAAGATAAATTTCAGAATAATATGAGCCTTATGAATTACTAATCATCTAGTTCCTCTTTGGCTCTTACAGGCATGAAGCTTATGTTTGATTTCAATGTCTAAAAGGAACAGCTGAGTGAAAAGCGAGGGAACAACAACCTGAATGGCTAAGATAAATGAGGATTGTGTGAGTGAATATGACACAGCAACATACACACTTAAAACATACACATACACACATACACACCATACAACAAATTGGAAAGATAGCTGAACAGCTAAATGAAAAGCTGAAGGATCGGGTAACCAAACAGTAGGATTAAAAACTCCAACAACATAACACAAATGAGATTGAAAATATGGCATTTTGTTTAAGAATTCACTGAAAATAATACTGGCATTATTGCAGTAGGCTTACAGTATTAAGAGCTTTACATACAGAAGGCAGGCAGTAGTGAATATGTTTAGTGTGTATTTGGTTTTGTAACTGTTCCTCTTTTTAATATGCGGCCATTACAGACCCACCATATACTGAAACCTTTTTTAAATTTTTATAAATGTATTCTTTATGTGACCATTATTTAGGGATTCAGAGTGTGTCTGTCAGTAGTCTGCAGTGAGGTATCAGATGTCTCTATCTCTCTCTGTTTTAAAGTGCTCTCTGGAGTCCCAAGGGCCATCAAGAGGAGCCTTTCTGAGGACTCCTTTGGGGCTAGAAGCCTCCTCTTTGTCCCTTTTCCTCTGTGGTCTGGAGCATGAGTGCACATTAATGATCCCAGATGTTTTAGCCATCACCGGGAGACAGAGGAAGGGATAAGGTGGTGAGAGCTTGACTCCACGGACAGAAACCTGACATCTATAAAAAATACACCGGTTTTCTAAGTTCAGACATGTTGCTTTATGACTGAACTCAAATATCACAATGAACACTGAAATGAACTCGGTAAAACCACTGATACTTTCTCTCTGCATACATCTTGGCACATACTCACACTACATACTAGAGCTGCAGAATATGAATATGTATTGTACGCATGTATTGGTAGAGTCATATATAGTCTGTTGATTTTATTACATATTTCTCTCATTTGGGAAATTTCCAGAATGTGATTATCATTTTACAACACCTTGCAAGTCACGGTGAAATATTCTGAGTCAACAAAAGGATGACATCGTCCACATATATAAAAAATTTAGGAACTCTTAATTGTTATTTTCTATTCTAAAAAAACAGTATGCGTATGGCATTTGAGTTGATTTTTTCCAATGTAAAACTTGGATGTGCAGCCAGAGTGGATGATGGACAAACAAGAGTTTTAATAGTGTAAAATTAATGAATGAATGCATCTTTCATTAGCTGGAACTCAACCAATGACATATCAACTCCTCCACTTACTACTTAATGTAATCAATCACAACTACAAACATTAACGTGTTATACACTTAAGTCCACTTAATGACTGACATCATTGCTGTTGTTTGTCTCTGGGCTTGGTAAGATATTTTTGCATCCATAAATCATTACTTTATTATAGAATAAAGATGCATATAATTGTAATCACCTGCAGAATTTTTGACAACCTAGAACCCAATTACTTTCACTACATGTATTGAATTTATTTTAAAGCAATGAATAAAAGAAATCAAGATATTTATAAATATTATTGTGATGTTGTTGGACATAAATGAAAATGTAGCAATGTTATCAGCTAATGAATATTTATCTTAAAGCATACCACACCCTTCATTTATTGGTGGTGATGCTTTCGAAGTGGAATATGAATTAAACTTTATCCACTCCAGACCAAACCCTGCTGAACCCTGATCACATCATGGTTAACGTCGAGCCCTGAGCACACAGGCCAACTCTTTCCACAGGCTCAGCATTTTACAATGCACCACTGTGTACGTTAAAGTACTGTGGTATGTTAGCTCATGGTACTCCAGGGTGGACAGCTTCTGAAAGAGCATTATATGCCACGACAAAGACAGACTGACAGACAGAAGAGAAGAGAAGAGAAGAGAAGAGAAGAGAAGAGAAGAGAAGAGAAGAGAAGAGAAGAGACAGAGCTTGTTGTTCTTGGTTTGGTGTAAAGGAGGACACTTCACACGTTGACCTGTGAAAAGGATAAGCTTGTTCACACCATTACCTACAAGGTGATTCCCTGCTGTGTGTCTCTATGGTCCCGAGGACACACTCACACCAACACATACAGAGATGCTGTTTTCAGAAAAAACTGTGTGTCCATGACAGACAGAGAGAGAGAGAAAGAGAGTAGAGCTCTCGTAGCTGCCTGGCCTGTCCCTGTTGTAATGAAACAACAGCTCTGTCACAGCAACTGACTTGCATTCAAGGAATGGAGGGGGGTGGTTCGTGTACTGGGACAGCTGGGAGGAAGCGAAGAAACGACTTACACAGAATAGGTCATGGCGAGAATGAGTCAAAAGAGGGGAACGTGGAAAGAGGGTTAGAGGATGCGTGCGCTCACTCATATCACTGTAAGGCGCCACAGACAAAGATGATAAAGACAAGAAACTGTTCCCTATGAAGAATAGTAAATATAGATTTCATTCAAACCCCTACCTCTGGCAGACATTTCTCACAAAGCCAAACAGTAGCAGCTGCCGCACAATTACAATTACAGTACATACAGGAACATACAGTATGGCAGCTGTGTTGGCGCACAACACCAAGAACCATCAAGCCATCTCTGAAAAACATTCACCCATCCAACTTAACAAACACGCTCTCAGAGGGTTTTGGGAAATCGTGGTTGTTGCTGCTGCGAGGTTTCATTAGCGTCCTCCCTGTGTCACCTGAGCTAAGATAAAGTGGTCGTAAACCTGCTGGGCAGAAACAGGCCGGATCGTGTTCCACATCAACGTCCAAACTAGCACAAGATGTGCTTTTCTTGCTCAAGTCCACAATCCTGCTTGGCTAGCACTAATTATGGTTGATTCAACAGTAATTACATCTACACAGTCATCATGTTTAGCTAATGACGTTGGCAGTGCGTGTGTGTGTGTGAGTGAGAAAGAGAGATATCATCATACATCTGTTATTTCATGTATTGATTACACCCTTGAGATAAGATTAGGATAGCAGAACATCAGGCACAGACCCAGCCAGAGAGAGAAAAAAGGAAAGAGTGAGAGATAGAATGAGTGTTTCTGTGCGAGAGAATAGTACAAATGCCCAGATGATGGACGGATCACAACAACAAAAAAGGATGATGTAAACAGGAGATCCGGGTGAAGAGGGGAGCAGAGAGGATGAAAAGAAGGAACGGGGTCATAGATAGACAGAGAGATGAGAGGTTGAACTAGATGTCTGAGGTATGGAGCCCACCCCAGGGACCTTGTATGCGGCCCTGTTTCCAGTTGGGTTTGCAATGAAACTCGATAAGGATCCTGATCTTCATGCCGACTGTCCAATTACAGAAACCATGGTTGCTCTAATGGAGTTAATACAGAAGTAATTGTAGAAAGAGAGATAGACAAGGGGTGAAAAGACATAAATAGTGGAGTCCAGGGAACATCACAGGCCAGTCTACTATGGAAGGTATAGGACCCATTAGCTTGGATGGATGTCCATTTTACTTGACTAAGAATAAACACATCAGCACAACAAAATCCACTCCTGCAATCTCACATATTAGACTTGACATCTCCAGCTGTGCTAAACACTTTAAAGGCTCCAATTAGCTCATGTTTGCAGGAGGCATGTAGGCATATACCATATGACCAACGTTAACATGTCTTATGGAAGTCATGAGGAGTGTTTAATGAATGCTGTTCCTGACTAGAGTTACAGCGCAACCAATTTCCTGCCCAAGGCAAGAAACAACAGAGATATTACACTTCTAATCTTCTTTCATCATAAGACTGACAATAATATTAACTTTTAATAGCTTTGATACGCTGATAATCGCAAGCCTTTATTGTAGCTAAAATAATTGCACTTAATCACCTTCTCCAAGAAGTGACCGTGCAGAGACAAGATGCAGGCACAGGTAACGTGAATACCTTTACTTGTTCAGTGGCGAATTGTATGTCTTTTGTTTATATTTAGGTGCCTCCATATTTTGATATTTTCTAAGGCTTTTATAAAAAAACCCGATGTTTAGCCTGGAACGGCGAGATCAGGCAGAATAATGGGATCACATCCCCCTATCGAGTTGAGTCTGTGTAATCGTGGTGTTAGCTCAGTCCACCAGGGTTTGATGCTCATATCCGCACAGTGATCCGCTCTTGTTAACATAGCCAAACTTAGAACTGTTGTGTCAAAGGTTGAAATGAAGATGCTTATCCTCGCTTTTATTTCATCACGTCTGGACTACTGTAATGCTGTGTTCACTCTTTTTAACATGGTCCAACAGAAGGTTGCACATTACACCCATTTTAATCTCTACGCTGGCCTCCAATTAATTTTGGAGTTCATTTTAAAACTCTGGTGCTCGTGTTCAGAGCCCTGTATGGCCAGACTCCTCAATACTCACTGACCTTCTGCACCTTTACACCATGAGTCAGGCTCTTTGGTCCACTAATCAGGTTCTTCCAATGTCCCATAGACCCGGCGGTCATGCTTTTCAGACCGTTGCACCCAAATTGTGGAATGGTCTCTCGTTCGCTCTGTGTACAATTGATTCTGTGGGTTCTTCACCCTTGTTTTTATCCTCCTTGTTGATTATTTATTTGACTGCTTAGCACTTTGTGATCTTTGTCTGTAAAAGGTGCTATATAAATACCCTAATGTGTTACATGTTGACATCAACATGTAAAGTAAAGTATTAAAGGACAATTCAAAAACAAAGCTTTCAGGACTTGAACATCATGTTTTGCAACTTTGACTACGTTGAATAGATACTCCACAATCAGGGGTTGGTGATTCAGAGGCAACTACACGGTCTATTTGCAGGTACGAAAAAATGAGACAAAATCAACTAAAAGCAATTAGTCAATTAAACAAAGATATGATGTTTTCCCTGTTACCATGTTTATCATGGGTTTTTATGCCCTATACTTAGCAGCTGCACGCAAATGACTGTAACACCGTCATTTTACAATCCTCTTTCTATCATTTACTGTCAACACCAGTCTGTTGCCATTTAGTAGGTCCACTCCACATAGTGATAAGAAACTGATGTATGAGTCATTCAGCTGTTCAACAGGAGGGCACTGCCATCCCAGATATGTGGAGAGGTCAAAAGAGCAATAATTAGGCTGGCAACTGTGCTCCAAGTCCCAGGTTGTTTCCTATGGGAACACTCAGCCCTGCCCTCTCTCTGTGAGTGTGATATGAATAGATGCAAAGATGACAGTGAGGAGGGAGGAAAACTGCCCAGCCAGGCAGTCTGTCACACTCATTACTATAGAGAGGAATGGAAATAAGTGATCATCAGATAAAAACATTCAATCAGAGAGAGAGAGAGAGAGGAATGACACACGTATAAATAGGTAAGAGGTGATGAGGAAGTTGGCAGCAGCTTCTCTAGTGACATTGCCGCTTTTATAAAGTTGTACTGTAATTAGAGCTACAGCTACAGAGCAGTTCATGTACAAAGAAGATGAAGTAAACAATCTTTTAATTCAGCTTTTTAAATGACAGGGCGTGTGTATCTGTGAGCACACTTAACCATTACTAACCTCACAACCTCTTCATGTGACAAATTGAAAACCATGGGAATCACCATGCACCCACATGCATGCTTGTTTACACACGCACACGCACACGCACACAAACATAGAGCGCAATCTCAAATAAGTTTCTGGTCTTTTGTGGTAAAGCATTAGATATTTTAATTTTTGGTTTATTAAAGTCCCATTGTGGTTTTGTCTTGCAAGGGTTTAGTTTTGCTTCAAAGGAACTCATTATGTGCGGTTATCTAAATACAAACCTTCAACAAATGGAGCAATCATGTGTGACTACTGAGTATGAACAGAGGCATTAACATTTTATCCCCGGACATTTGTCTACTACTCAGAACGTGTTGCACACATGAGAAGACAAAAGAGGGAATTTTTTTTAATCAAAAACATGCTGCACCATACTTTTGCAACCTGAAATATAATAAATTCATATTACAGCTGAGAAATGTCTCATTTCTTGTTTCTGACTTTATAAGATCCCTATTCATATGTCTCCTACACAATTAGAAAGACCCATTCTGGGAACCCGTCAAGCTAAACCCACTTTAATCTTGGGAATAAAGGCTCTAATCATTTGGTGAGATTGTGCGCAGTACAGTCATCCTCCTCTCTAATCCCTCATCTCTCTATTTTCTTCCCGGCTTCTTTCTATTTGTCCCTTTACACCTACATTCTTGGTTCACCTTCTGCCCTCTCTCCGCTCCTGATAGTATATGTAATAAATCCAGGTGTTAGACTGACCTGTTAGCCGTAAAGGTCCAGCGCTCTCAAAGCACATCTGTAACACACTCCCAGGAAATGCTGCTGCTACTGATGATGTGTGTGTAAGCGTGTGTGTAAATTCCTACCAGTGACACAAGGTTAATTGTGCTGCAGGAAGCTTGTTCAGGTGGAGGATCCTCTAATGTCCCACTGCAACATAAGTGTGCCGTCACACACACTTTCCATATGCTGTGCCCGCTCTAAATGATAGGTTACAGTACTACGCTGGTACAATGGGAATATCCCATACCACAACTATGACTCACGCTGTCTGTGCAGAAGAATGTAACTGGTAGAATGGGAGGTGTGGATCTTAAAGTACTCACTCAATTCGTTCCAGTGTTAAACAGTTTATTTTCACCATTTCCAAGAGCAACTGTGACTGTATTTATTGACTTAGATTGCAACTTCCCATGAAAATAATCAGGGTTTCTGACTCTGAGTCTAGATATGCCACATTATGTCCAAAGGGCAATGCGCTAAGCCTAGTAGAGTTGATGTTCTGCAGCCTTCGTGTTTCGTTTTAAATGTGAGTATTGTTCTCATTCTCAGATCTGTGATAGACACGTACATGTGTTTGTTTCCCAGCAGCAGAGAGATGTTGATAAAGGCAGAGGGCTGGATTATGTTTGTTCCTTTGTCTGCCGTTGTGCCTTAAATAAGCATTAGCCCAGTGCTGATGCTCAATTTGCTTTTATAGATGACTAATGTATGAGTTACTGTGTTTACATGGAGCCTTTTAGTCCACTAACATTCTGAACAAGAGCCAAATGTGAGCAGCTCTGTCAAAAATAACTGGCTCGTTCCAAGGCATTTTATTTCAACGCAGTGGATTAAACCTTTAACAATCCATTAAGAGGATAAAAATCTCATGTAAATGCTGTTTCTAATTACTTTCTATTTTCTGCACATCTAAATTCTGTGCATGCTCATCCAGTGGAGGTAACTCAGAGATGTTCCACTGGGAAAACTCGCCACTCTTTCTTCTATTGTTTGTCATTTACAAGCACTCTCTGACACTTTTCACTGAGTCATTCTCTGGGGAAATGTCTTTGAATGGGTGACATTTACCAGTTTTCAGGGAGAGAAAAAAAGAAGCATTGACTTTTGTTCATTCACTCCAAGTAGTATTTACATAAGGCTCTTTCTTAAGCACAAAAGCACACAGCATCAATCTAATAACAGTGTGAAGTGCTTAAACCATTCTTTAAAAATGTTTAGTGTGGAGCAAATAAACAGGACTCCTCACTGGTCATCTTATTTAGCACTCATGAAAACATTATTGTGGGAACTATTGTGGTCTATCAAATTCAACGCCACAAATCATATACTTTGGTAAACATCTACTGTTCATATTAGTTAATAGTCAACACTACTTTGCCAACAAAGATTTCTTTTTCCATATTTTATGAGCCTGAATGTTCCTCTTTTGGTTTTCTGGGGACATTTTCAAACATCCAGTCCATAGGCTCTGGCCTGAATGAGTTCTTACTGTTGTTGCGTGGCCCTTGGTTCAGTTTGGTTTGGTTACACACTGAATTTCAAGCGAACTAAAATAATGTCAACAAACGGCGCGTGAGAATGCTGTTTCGTCACTGGGCAGAATTGTATGGGGATGGGAGCAACAAAATCAAAAGTCAGTGACTCAAAAACCTCTTTTTGCTTCAAATTATGCAAAGAGGACTTGCTGAACAGGAGAATGGAGCACATATTGAGCACATACAATGGCATATTAACCTCCATCATGATAATCAAAACACATTAGGTGAGCTTGAAATGTTACAGCCTTTTCACAATGATCGTCTGATTTGCTAAAAGTGTAGTTTACTCAACACTGACTACTTGCTTCCAGAGTTCATATATGACCACCACAAAAGGGCTTCGGAGCGGTTGAGTTGGTCTACACCCAAGAGTGATTGCTGTGTTTAGATCTGCCTAAGTAGTGAAATGACTCAACATAACTAAACCACATAGGTGTAGAAATAAAGTCAAGGGTCTGCTTCAAGTATTCAGGCTTGAAGTTTCAGAGTTGGTCAGTACAATGACAACGATGTTGCCTGGCATCCCACCACTCTGTCACAAAAATACCATAAATCCATCTAGAACTATTCATGTTGTTGGGAACCCCTTCTGCTCCATTGTAGCACAATCTCACCCCATCTCAGTAGTTTAATGAAAGGAAAACTTATGTTAAGCATCTGCCAGACAGCTTTGTCTCCAACAGTACTTGATCTCAACCAACTCAACCACTTCAGACTAACGGACAGCCACGCCAGAGCAGACATGGAGGCGTCCAAGCCAGAACAAAGTGAGAGAGGTAAAAACAGAGTCATCGACTGAATGGATAGAGAGAAAGACAGAGAGAGAGAGAGAGAGAGAGACAGTGACGGATAGTGATAGAGTATAAATGAATCTCTGCAAACTAAAAATAGTACCCTCAATCCCTTGAGTAGTGCGGGATAAATAGGGCTGTGTTGGGTGGGTCTCTGGGCACTTCTTAGAGACAATGACATCTCATCCATTACACCCCAAGACAAGGCTGAGTGTCACTCACAAACAATACACACACACACACTCATTTGATTACGTGTGCACAAACTCATATGTGTGCTTGCTCACTCCTTTAAACGTGTTTGTGTGAGTCTGTATGTGTGCGCGTGTTGCAGCTTACTCGACGTCCCCCACAGCTTCCAATCACAGGTGTTGTCACAAAAGCAGTGAAACACACAAGAAGAGGTTTAAAAGGGAGAGTAATTGAGGGTAGAGAGAAAACCCAAGAAGAGGCGGACAAAATGGAAATACGAGTGAGTCAGTGAATAAAAAGTGTTAAGCAGGGAGGAGGGATTAACAGTACGAGGGAAGGAGGAAAAAGGGACTGAAGGACAAAGAAAAAGTGCTTAGAATGTTCAAGAAAAGCAGGTTATCTCTCTGTGCAAGAGTAAATGCTCAGGATATTCTATCAGATTTAATAAAAAAATATAATTTGAGGATAACACTTTAAAGATGACCTCAGGGGAAGATGTGCAGTTACACAATTATACCCAAAATACCAACAGATCTTTCATCTGGGTTTTGGGTTATAGGGTCTGGTCAGTTTTCAATTGCTTTGTTGCCTTGATACTTGTTACTGCTACCTATTTGTGAGCTTAGAAATCCAGGTTGCAGAGCCGTCTAATTCACAATGACTGCGCATTTCTTGTTTGAAGTATATTATAAAAAATAAATGTACTGTAGTGTGTACTTCAAAGGGAACTAGTACTCCTGGGTAGAGCCCTATGAAGCACTCCCAGACAGACGTGTATTTGGTGTATGACCACCACTTGTGCCTCTCTGAAGGGACCTCAACTGTTGACCGTGAGGCCTAAACTTAAAATATTCATACATTCTCTCATTTGGATGATTAAAGCATTTCTCATATACCTGCTGAACTCCCTGCACAACTGCCAAACCAAACAGCTAAGATATGATCCTGCCTGTGCTGGACTGCCCAGACCCAGTAACCACCACTAAGCCTGTCTACTTTTTACTTCCAACTTTGCACATCACTGGTTGAATTACTTTTGAAAAGGCAGGTGAATTGGAGATTTAGAAGTCCAAATCCTTTAATGTTTGCTTTTGATGCTGAGGTGACTGTCCATTATACTGTCAAAATGTCTGTGGTATTGCCTTTAAACTGCTGTCTCAAGGTTTCCTCCGCTAAACAAAGCCAAACGACCCTGTAAACCGAGCTGGAAGAACTGCTAATAAAAGGAGGGTTTGTTAGTTTTACTCTGAAGAATCTCTTTTGAAGGAGCACTCTGTAACTTTTGGAGCCCCTAAGAGTGTGTTACTGTTAACTTCATCCATTCAAACAGTGTTGCTCTTGGTTTCACTTCTGTTTTAGTTCCAAACACGTTTTTTTCACAGTGCTTCGTCCTCCACTACAGCTCGGGTGTGTTTGTGGCCCTCTATTCACAGGCACACACAAGATTGCCGCCCATTTGTGGGTGGGATCGCTGGAAGTCCATTTAATCATCCAGTTTAGATCCCCCCCCCCTGTTTATAGCGATTATTTATATTTTAGACCCTTAAAACATGTCTCAAAAAGCAAGTACTGGGTCCACTCAGGCTCTAAGTGGTTAACTCATGCACACACAAATACATCGCCAACACAAATCAAAACGTACCCAGAAATGCAAGAAGATAAATAGGTGTCTGTTACACACACACACACACACTCACACACACAAAACAGGTCTGCAGCTGCTGATAAATGAGCTGTAGAAGACATTAATGCACTCAGGGTAATATAAACATTCAGTAAAGAGACAAGCAGTAGACCTCAAGCTGTGCAATTCATCATGGCTCTATCAGCTCAGAGATAAAGAAAGTGAGAGGAACAGCCATAGGATACAGGGAAAGAGTAACATGCATGCCTCAATGTTTGCATGTAAATGTGAGTGTTACCTGTATAGTGGGAGGGCCACTGTGGAGACATTGAGCATTCAAAGATGCTCCTGAAAATCAGAATCATCTGCTGCAAAATCAGGTATAAACACATAATGAAACACCCATTTTCCGCTCGTTTATGCGCAGCCTTCAGTGTCATTATGGGGTCACAAATATTTGGCTGTAATAACATATTCAGTGTGTAATTCACTGCTCTTTGCATTCATTTGAACACTCGCAACTGTCATGAAATATCTAGGCAAAATGGATGACGTGTAGTTGAGAGCACTTAGAAAAAGACACCTTTACATTTTCAGCCAATCAACATGTGATTACAGCCATACACAGCACACACACTAGTGATAGCAGCACGCCATGTTGCAGCATAGGCAGAGGCTTCTGTATTTCTGCTGTCTAGAGATGATTACACAGAACTCAGAATCTCTGTGTCTTATTGCACCATTTTTGCATTCATAGACAGCTATAGCCTCCAGGGGTTCAGTTTTCACCAGGTGAAAATAAATTCTACACACACACACACACACACTACCAACAACAGAGGTTGCATAAATTTATCAGTATTTGAAAAGTGAATTACAGTCTATTTTGATACGGTCAGATCGGAAGAGCACACGTC
>OMOW01104846.1:0-18134 GCA_900312555.1 Lamprogrammus exutus
GAGTCGGAAACATCAGAGAAAGCGGGAGGATAAAAATCTCAAATAGCGACAGCAGACGGCCTTTCAGCTGCGGCTGGAGCACGGTCGATCCTCACCACTCCCTGCTTTTAATATCGCACAACAAGGTGAGACACGCCCTGCCCGACGACGGGAGCATCGCTCAAAATCAAATCTTTTCATAACGGGCCCTGCAGGGAAATAATATAAATTGGTGAATTAATTTGCCCTTTTACTTTTCTTGCTTTTCTACTGCTCTTACTTTTTCTGTGTTTGGGATGCATTCAAATTGATCACATTTAAAAGGACATTTTCTGCATGTTTCTGTTCAGACCTGGGTACTTCTGATGACAGTTCTCTCTCTGATTCAGCTGTGCACGATGAAGGTAAGATTTACCCTCGCCTGATTTCTACCGGGGGAAAAACTATTCCTAGTTTAAAAATAGGCAAATAACGCACTAAGTAAACTAAAACTAAAGTATGCCATGACTCAACAATACACTAAATCGTCTGTAATTTTATGTAGAAGTGACCAGCCAGTCATCCCAGCCATCCTCAGGCCTCGCCCGCCCGGGACAGATGGATCCTCCTCGGTCCCTCCCTGTGTACTCCTCACACTCCTCCCTAGATGGCTCCTACATGTCTCCGTCTGTGACCCCGCAGTCCCTGCTGCCGACACCGTGTCAGTCTCCCCACCCAAGCCTGGGGTCCATGTCAAGTTTTAATTCTAGCCCAGCGTACGATGCTCCTCCTATCGAGCACTCCCCATGGACGGAGTCGAGCCTTGACCAGCCTTACCAGAAGAGCAAGAAGTCACGCTCCTCCTCCAAGTCAAGGTGAGAAGCAACATCTGTCATGCCCACATTCTGTTAGTTATGCTTTTAGTGTAGGAATAGCAAAACATAGATTGAAGTGACCCGTGTGAAATACAAACTTAGTGGGTGCTAATAATAACCCACTATAAATAAAGGTGTACATTTACTAATCTTATTTTATTTCAGAGTAACTAAATGCATGCGTTTGCCCCTGTTAAAACGTGGTTGTCTTACACTCTGAGTAAAAGAAATATCTCAACGGCACTTCAGCAGTGTCCTTGAAATGCCAACCAATCCTCCAACTTCCTGTTCTTCCAGCATTGAGAATCTTGCCAGCACAGTTTTGCAAATCACTCAGCCCTGTCCATCGGGGCTGAAATAAGACTCTACGCTTTTAACTCTACGTACAAAATTGTAACGCGCTTCTTGTTCTGTGCCTGTGCTCTGTATTCAGTTGTTCAGCCAAAAGTGACGTGTTGCCACCGTTGGAGGCTTGCTTGGGACAGTCTGGTCTGCCACGGCAGCTTTCCCATCTAAAACTGTGCCACACCCCGTCGAGCAGCACCCCATCCACACCAGAGATGCGTGTGCACAGACAGCTCTCCCTCAGGTAGCCCAGCCTCAGCAGCACACCTTTGTTACCATATAATTACCGTACAAAGAGAGGATTTCCCTTTACACAGTTATTTAAAAATCATAAGTAGTAGATTCCTATTTAAGTATACATTTTAAAAGTGGGATTTGTTGTGGAATATTTTAACATGCTTAACATGTAACATCTGCTGTATGATTTGTACAGGGTATCCAACCCTGAATCTTCATTTAGCCCAGAAAAGGACCGCGGCCGCACCAGATGTCCCAGGAGGAGATTGACTGATTTCGCAATAACTTTTCCTGAGGCTCTCACTCCTACAGCGAACTATGGAAACCATGCTGGCTCTGAGGACAGCAACTCTGAACACTCATTTCCATCGTACACCAGCTCCCCGTGTCAAGAAGTGCCCAAACAGTATCCATCTGCATTCCAGCACTCTAGCCCTGTTAGCAGCTATGGACCCTTAGCCTTCCCGGGTCCTGGATTTTACCAGAATCCCAGGTACCAGTCCAGCCCCAACTTTCACAAAGCCTACTACAGTGACGACATGGGTTACCCGATTGATTTGGACGTGGCACAGAGTTATTATGCGCCACAGGTTCCTGGTCCTGCCAGTAGATATGACTATTGGTATAAAGAAGCTGCTGTGCCCCTTCAGAGAGCACAGAGGCCCCCTGATATCAGGCAGCCTCCCTCCCCGGCTCAGTGGGATCATGCACACTACCGCCCCGGTGGTCTCCCACGGCAAGTGGTGAACGAGCAGCTTAAGTCTTGGCACAGACGGAATCAGCTCAAAAGTCCCAGGTCCCGTTCTCTTGACAGACAGGGTGCAGTCAGAGTGAAGAACACGTCTATGCGTGAGTCAACACGCTACCAATGTCAGAGGCATGAACAGGTAAATGGAAAAAAACTACCTAAACATTTACCTACTGCAACAAAAGGGCTAGTCATTTAATTATTAATTCACCAGTTGCAAAACTCAGTGGAACTGAAAGGATTTATTTTCATTTGTGTGGCTTCATTTTCGCAATACACCCACACATCTTCTTATCACTCAGCATACAGTAACCTATAACCTTATATCGTCTTTAGTCACATTACTTTGGAGATGTCGATGTATTCAATACTCTGTTGTTTTCATTGTTTAAGTGTTTTTCCCAGTCTTCATGCTTCTTCTACATGAATATTGAACATTTTTATGGAATAGATAGATAGATAGATAGATAGATAGATAGATAGATACTTTATTCATCCCAAGGGAAATTCAGGAATATCATAATCAGTGACTCAGCAGTAAAATAAAAAGGAACAATTAACACATTGGCTGTATGTATAATCATATATGTATACGCTGAGTATGTCTAATCATCTTGTAGTTATATACAGTTGTAAGTTTACTTATCATGAATGTTATAATGTTTGAAGTACTCTACATAACTTTATTTATTCAGCAGATTATCCAAAGAAGGGCTCCCCAGAGGGCTGCAGACGACACTCCAGGACGCTGTGTTGTCGATGATACTTCTGAGATTGTAAGTCAAGTGTGAAGAGGTGAAACCTGGACCTCTTAACTGTACACGTTCATGCAGATGCTGCGGCTGGATTAGTTCCCAACCAACCCAAGTGAAGAACTCAGTACATTGTGTTGGATGAACTTTTTATACCCACAAAGAATGATTTTCTTTACCGTGCACGTCATGCTGTTTACATGCCTGCTTGTATTTGACCGTACAGGGGGAGGACAGACTTACCGGAATATTTAACATCATAATCCGATCTAATAGTACAACAGAGCCACAAAAAGCATAGAGCTCTCTGAAATTGGTCTACGGACTCACTGGTCGTTACCAGTTTCTCATAAGAAGTGTTTAATGCAGGGCCGTTGTATTGGATGTAGGGGTGTAACAATTTTGATACGGTGTTGAAAAATTGGGAAGTAAACGTCTAAATTTGTCAATAAATATAATGACGATGCATAATTAAAGGACAGTTTTGAAAATGGAATCAAACTATGACCTCAAAATGTAAAATTGTATTGAATTTCAGAACATGTCTATAGTTACACCCCTAATTGATGTGTGTTGTTTTGTGTAATCCATTGCGAATTAAGGCTGCTGTCCACCAGCTTTTAAGCATTGTCCAAATGCCTCTAAAATATTGTGAATTTTAAGGTGATCAACAATCACTGCCACTGCTTTCTTAGTAAGATGCCCCGGTTTGATACCAAAAATGGCTGCCGGCTCAGTACTGATTTGCCGGTTTCCCACAAGGTCAAACCTTTAGTAGATAAATAGTTATTTTCATTTGCGAAACACTCAATGTGAAATGGTAATTGACAGCACAGTTTTTTGGATTATCAAATGCCCAACAGTAACCTCATGAAGATTTCTTACTGTAACGAAATGTGGATGTTTACTTGTGGAAGAAAATCTTATTTGAATTATTAAATGTAGTCATCAAGTAAATTGTTAGAATCTTTTTCACACAGCGTAGTGATGCCACGGCTCTCAGAAGCCAAAACACACATCCTGATAATCCTAGTTTGTAGGGAGGATATGCTCCTGTCGACAAAGTTGACTGTCTCTGTCCAATGTTTTCTTTGAAAAAGACTGTGAATCAACATATTTAAGACATTTTGTGTGTGATGTTGCCTTCATTGAGTCATCATGTTACTGAACTCATTGAGCTCCTAAGATTTCACAAATGTTGACTTTTTAAATCCACACATTAATCTGTAGCTGTGACAGTTTACTTGAATTACTTAATCGACTAGTTTAACTAGATACTGATTTATTCACGAGTTACAAATGATCACAAGTAGAATCTTGATGCTTGGTATCTGATACAAGCGATGTTAGCAGTTAATGTAATGTCAGAAGCTTTAACTATGACTGTGTTGTTGCATAAGCATGTTAGAGAGCTGATCACCTGAGACTAACCTTGCTGTTCAAAGCCAAAACAAGTTAACTCCTTGAAGTGGAGCTTCTCTGTGATGTTGGACATCACTGCCTAAAGCCTTTTTCACATGCTCAGCGTCAGACTGCTTCACGTAGCTGCCACTGAGGATACTGAGGTCATATCCTCTGTATTCTGTTTTTTGGGGGGATTTGGCTAAATCAAATATTTTTTATACTCTGTGTATGGTTATATTAATATATTGATTCTGATATTTGATTTGATTTTGGTCAGAAAGGCAAGTTGTCAGTATTTCCAAAGGATATTAATATTTAGGTATGGAAATGTAAGTTATTAAAATACAATGATACATTTACAGGAATAAATAAGAAGATGAAAAATCTAAATAATTTGACATTTTTTTCAAACAATTTCGTCCTCTGATCAGAATTTTCTGCAAGGTGTGTTTTGAGAGCTTGAACTAGTTAAACATTCTGGGTTTAGGTCATCATTCATTTCAAATCATGAATTTGTGGTGGTGGGTGTATTTACCCCCAGCTAGAAAGTAACCCTATGAATGACTTAGCAAACCACTCCAGAGTAATGTGAACCATAATGCTCAGTTTAACTGTAACTCTCTGAAGCACATCCAATCATATTACAACTCTGCATGACTCATTGACCAGATGTAAACATGGAAGAACAAACTGATTGCTCTCATCTTTATTTCATAAGCATTTCACAGCTACTGACAAAGCTACCAACACCTTTTTTTTCCCCGCTCCTGAGTCAAAAACATTTTTGTGGCAGACGACCTAAACCGCACCACTGTAACCACGCCTGCTGACAAGACTTTCTGTGGGGTGATATCAGACAGCGGGACTCACTTCTAATGTGAAGCCGCCACCTGAGCTGGTGTTGAATGCAGCATTTGATGCTTGTCATGTGAAATCAGCTTAACCGTATTGGCAACACTGATCCCTAAACTGAAGCTCACTTCTTTCAAACAGCTGAAATTTAAACTGGTGTTAACCAATTAAACTTAGACTAATCTTGGGTCAAATGTGTGGCTTTGAGGTTTTGTTGGTAGATCATATGCGAGTCAGAGAAAATTGTTACAACTGTCTGCAAATCAGACCTACACACTGACCAGTCTATCGCAGTGACCTATTTATTTGTTAATTTATTATGGTTTGCACCACTAAACCAACAGAAAATTTGGAGAGGGCAGACTTGAAATAAATGGACCTAAGTATATGAATTCCAGCAACAGTAAAGATTGTGTGTACAGTGTATAGTAGGTAAAATAACAGATTGCAGTTTTGTTACTTTGTGTGCCTTTTTTTTTTTACTGTCTTTTGTTTTAAATCAGATTGTCATACTTGCATATTAGTTTCACTTTATCTACTGTAACATTGCTATTACAAATCTGAAAATATTTCCCCCATGGAAGTAAATAAAGAGACATTGTTGTATACTGTTGAGTTTTATTTACAGTTACTAAACTTATTTCATGTGATCCTCATTCCATGGTCCAAGGCTCCATCAGTGTATTGTTTGTGTTCATAAAATCAGTGTAATATAGGCATCTCTGCCTGGGTTTGAAGGCTGTTGACAAAGTGGACTAACAAAGAGTTTGGATGAAACCTACACCTCAGGTGTGTGTACATAAACAAATAATCCTCGATCTGAATGAACATGAAAGAGTAATCAAAACTTGATAGGAAAGTGCTATCACCCTCTTGCTGATTGACAGATCTTTAATTGGACATTTACCATTAAATGGTTTAAATTTACCATTAAATGTGAAATTTAATGTCACTAAACTAGTGACATTAAATTTTTGCAAATTTACTTTTCTTTGAATTTGTCTTTCTTTTGTCATCTAAAAACCTCTATAAAAGCAGCCAAGTGTCATTTTCTGATACAAGTGTAGAGTTCTCCCTTATAGTGTCTTCAGCCTGTATATGTGGTAGGTTTTTACATGAGCATCCAAAACTTTAAGATGCTTCTTTGGTACAAAATTGTATGCATAGAGCAAGATTTCAAACTAAACCCCCAGTTATAGGTGTATTGACTTGATTAAAGGCCAAATCTCCCGTGACAAGCTTTGTTTCTCTGCTATAGCCATTGTCGTTGTGATTGCGTTTTTCAAGTGCTTTTATTTTGAAAGACTTGTTGGTTTAGCATTGCGGAAGAGACACTAGTTTCCGGAAGGGATTGTGTTTCGATAAATAATTCACCTTCCTCGTTAGACGGCTACCTTGTCAGGTAACTAATGTCCTTTTAACGTCATTTTCACATTGACTTCCAGTGTCAATACGTAACTAGCTATAGGTTTCAACCGACATAACGATAAATTACCTACTGTAAGTCCTTTGTTTTACCGAACTCGCTGCTCAGACGGATACAGAGCTAGCTAGAAGGTAATGTTAGCAAGCTGATTTTGGCAAGCCGATAACAGCTAATGTTACCGTTCACACTTTGCAACGGGTTCACAATGATAAATCCACTTTAATTAAATATCCTTGAATCTCATATTGGCACAACGAAATTTCGTTTATGTGTCACAATTCTGCGCTTGATTACATTTTGTACTCCGTGTTGTTTTTGTGCTATTAAACATCCGGCTGTACGTGTCAAGTAAATGGTAACTTGGCCGAGTGTTTTGTATGCTGTTGTCACCCACAGCTCCGTATCAAAGGACACTGTCCTACTGTATCTGAGGGACATTGTCCAGCTTATGGTCTGCAATAATTCTGACCAGTGAACTAAACGGAATGTTGGCACTCCATTGCTCTCATGTACTGTATGTCTGGTTGAAGACATAATAAATAAACACAGATGTACTGTTTCACAAAGGATCAAATGACCACATAGTGACAATTCTCAAAGCAGGAAAAAATAACACATGAACTCATAACAAACCAGTGGGTGGTTGTAAAAAAAATTTAAGATAAAATGCATGTCTAAAAATATGCTTACATCAAAATATATGGAATGGTAGTAGCCTAAAGGTGGCAAAAGCTTGGATAATTTTCTTGAGGGTAGTTGAGGTAAAGCAAGACTTTTCAACTTTCTAATTTGGGCGTACAAATGAACAGGCGAGTACCACAAACAGCAGGCTTTACATTGTTACAAATGCTGTGTGAATCAGACTGTTTGGACTAAATTGAAATATCTCAGTTTTATTTTCATCAAGTCGATAATAATATAGGATGGAGATGTATGGACATCCAGTATGTCATAGAATTTTATGTAGAGCCTAGATTTTATTATAGACATTACAGAGCTATGTGTACACTTTGTGGTTTAATTATATGGTAATATGGTTATATGGTATTATGTAATTATAATATTATTCTGAAAAAATCCTAACCATGAATGTCTGCTCACTCAAGTGTCAAGCAGAACACAGAGATTGTGAGTGGGTCATCAGGCAGTCTCCCTATGTCAGGCCGAAACGGGTCTGCAAGTGATGCAGACTGCCGGATCTCTGAGGACTGCAATGTCCCAGATGTGGAGCTGATGGAGCTCGGGCCCCTGTTGGAGGAGGGGGGGAGACAGACAGGTTCTAAAGGAGTCCATTCAGAGGTAGGAGTGTTTGAACAAATGCCCAGACAAGATTGCTCATTTTCAGTAGCTTCAGCAGCCTCTTGTGATCTGTTTAAAGGGAGCCGCAATGCTTGCTGATGACGAAGACGATGATGATGAGGTGGGAGAGGTCCTGACGTTACCGCTTCAGGCTCATCATGCAATGGAGAAGATGGAGGAGTTTGTACACAAAGTAACAATGACTTCTTTATTTAACAGTAGGGTTGCAGAAAGACTCCGTTGGTTTACAGCACCAATCTAGATTTTACTTGACTGTGAACACTGCCAGCCAGAGGTTTATATCAATTTATCACATGTTTTCCTTTTTTGGTTAAATCGTGAGCATATTCTTGGCCATTTATTATTATTATTATTGTTTGTCAGGACAATTTAAGTGAGACAAACAGAGATTTAGGCCACTACATTGACCAACCTGTCCAGGTTGTATGAATTGGTCATATCCACCATAAACACCATAATATTCTGCTGTTCTCAATGTCAAAGACACTATTACATTGCTACTGAATGTGAGTGAATGCATTCATCTGTCAACTGGCGATCAGATAAGGAACATAAATCCTATAAAGTGTCTTTGTGCGCCGCCCTATATTGACTTTTCAGTTTGGAACATCTTTGTTCAGTACAAAGATTTGTACACCGTCTCATATACATTTGTGGTTCAGTTTTGATGTTGATGGTACTACGGCTACAGACCTGGGTCTCGTGTGAAAGGTGACATCCAGAAACGAACCTGTCACAACAGTCCTGTATGAGTAAGTCGAAGGTGGATTGAGTGCGTTTATTATCCTGCGTCACAGACTGGGTATGTGTGTGAAAATGACATAAAACACTCAGCAGTTGTCATGGGGTGCCAAGGTCGGCTCATACCTGAGAAAGCTACTGTAAGAAATTAAATATAGTTGAGATTATTGAGCGAAATTGAGCATTGTGGTTTCTATCAGAGGGCAACTTGAAAGTGAAAATGGTGTGGCATAGGTAGTGTTTGTTAAAGACACAGACTACTTTGTCTGCTTCGTGTGCCCATTCCATGAAATGAAAAAAGTATTTTGGGTCTTTTACAACCCTCCAGAACCCAAAATATACTGTAGGTCTGTTTTACCCCTCTGTCTTTCAGGTTTGGAGCCGTACAGTCATTGTTGATGTGGTCATCTGTGAATAAAAGCTGCTCTTTTCAGGTTTGGGAGGGGCGTTGGAGGGTCATCCCGTTCCATGTCCTGCCAGAGTGGCTAAAGGACAATGATTACCTTCTCCATGGACACCGGCCCCCCATGCCCTCCTTCCGGGCCTGCTTTGGAAGCATCTTCAGAATTCACACTGAGACAGGGAACATTTGGACACATCTTTTAGGTGAGGAGGAATGACTCACAAAACATATCAAATTGTTCAACGATAGTATTTTTTTTTTAAACATAGTAATGCCATTATTTAAAACCATTTCTCTCATTAGCTATTATTTAACCTGCAATGCTCAGACTTCGATCAGAAACCGGTGAAAATGTTCTCTCTTCCTCAGGGCTGATTCTATTCCTTTGTCTGGGCACGCTCACCATGCTGCGGCCCAACATGTACTTCATGGCCCCGCTGCAGGAGAAAGTCGTGTTTGGAATGTTCTTCCTGGGAGCTGTGCTGTGCCTCAGCTTCTCCTGGCTCTTTCATACAGTCTACTGCCACTCCGAGAAAGTGTCTCGCACCTTCTCCAAGTAAGAACATGTTCTGTACCACAGAATACATTGCTGTGTTGCTCATGTAGTACATAGGCAGGTTTCAATTTCAGTCATCTGCAATTTCCTTCGATGTGTCCTGCAGCTCCAGCTTGCCATCTGGAGGTCAAAGAGAATAATGGGAGATGAATCCCTAATCACCTTTAAAAAAAAATTCAGTTGCGATTTTGTCTTTTTTATGCATTTCCTGGCTCTCAGTGATTTGTGACTGTTGTTTTAAATGTTCTGCCTTTTATGCAGCTGTGGCACAGCAAAGAACACAGTCCCACCAAAATTTGTAGAAAGAGCTGAGAAAAGTCGCTGTAAATTTTAACCTCTCACGCTCACTGTGACTGTTGTAGCATCTTGGTAGCTTTGGCCGGAGTAACTGTGAAAGTGAAACCTGTGTTTGTAACTGTTTGTAAACCTTATAATGTTACATCCCTGTTGACAAAAGCTGTTTGGCCTTCTTAAATACATGCAGGTAGAGAAAAATAATTTCAACACCATAACGGTACTTAAAAAATTACTGTGTCAATGTGAAAATATCAGTAAGAGATGAAACAACAGTGACACATTATTGGGAAATGTACATTTTTAGAGTAATGAGGTTGTGATGTTCAGCGGTTTGCACTACTCAGCTGTGTGTGTGTTTGTGTGTCTCATCTCTCGTCAGGCTCGACTACTCGGGCATTGCCCTGCTGATCATGGGCTCCTTCGTGCCCTGGCTGTACTACTCCTTCTATTGTTCCCCTCAGCCTCGACTTATCTACCTCACCATTGTCTGTGTTCTCGGGATCGCCGCCATCATCGTGGCCCAGTGGGACCGATTCTCTACACCTCGTCACAGGCCCACAAGAGCAGGTGTGCCTCACTTCATTCATAAATGTTGCCTCTGTAATTTTATGTAAGTGTGGAGCAATTTATCGCATATCTGTCACCATTTGCATGTCATATAAAAGCATGACAAGAACAGAGAAAAGTCATGCCAAGTAACCTCCATGTTTCTCTCAGGCGTATTCATGGGTCTGGGACTCAGCGGCATTGTACCCACCATGCACTTCACCATTGAGGAGGGATTCGTCAAGGCGACGACGGTTGGTCAGATGGGTTGGTTCTACCTGATGGGTGCTATGTACATCGCTGGTGCTGGGCTGTATGCAGCCAGGATCCCTGAACGCTATTTCCCTGGGAAGTGCGACATCTGGGTGAGTATCTGATGTGTGGCATTGGGGCGTAAATCCTGTTCTGGTGATTAGGTAAGTTAAGAAAACTGGCAGATTGAGATTATTTAGGTAGTTAAAAGTTATGTCTTGGCTAAAGTTAACTTAGAAATGAGCATTGATCATTTGCTTGTAAAAATGCTTCTAAGTAAAAATTTTTAGCAAGTTACAAAATTATTAGAAAATTAAAGGAAATAAGGCTTTTAATAGACAGAAAGGAGAGAATTCATCCATATTTTGACAAACATGGAATTTTCTGGTCATGCTATATTTTAGGTTTACTGTGAACTCACCTTTAATTACCCTTGTTTTTATGTCAGGACTACAAAGCTTAATGGGAAATTTAAGAGGGACATTGGTTCACATGCTGGGTGGCATTCTGGGGCCTGCAAAGGAATTTTGACATATTTAAGTAATTAAACACCGCCTCCCTATTTAGAGTCATATTTGTTTATGTTGCATTTGTAATCTTTGGCCATTATTTTTCTTTGGTGTATGATAATGGCGGTTACTGATGCAAACATGTCTCTTTTGCTCTTTGTAGTTCCATTCTCATCAGATTTTTCATGTTCTGGTGGTGGCAGCAGCCTTCATCCATTTCTACGGGGTTTCCAACCTACAGGAGTTTCGTTATGGCCTAGAGGGAGGGTGCACAGACGACTCTCTACTCTGAGAGACCTGACTGTGACTTAACACTTTTCTTTATAGCCCTACATACACACCAAACACACACACACACACACACACACAATTAAAATGCTGCTGGAATTCAGTATAGTCACTTTTTGCTCCCTCTCTACTTTTGTTTTTTCTCACATCCTGTTTGGGTTTTTGTGGTCTTTCTCCTTTGGCTCATTTTTGCTCCAGTAAAGTAGCATCAACCAGCCAATGGGCTACAGAGGGAGGCTTCAACAGGCACTACTTATTTAATAACTATTAAGTTTAAAGTGTATATGTTCTGTTAAGATCAAAACCCAGACCAGAACCATAACCTCACCATAGCTTGTTACATTTGCACAAAAGTATAAAGAGTATGGATTGTGCTGGAGCAGAGTGCACATACTGTAAACCATTTTCACCTTTTTATCCTCCCAATTTCCATACGGGTAAGAGGATTAGTGTACTGTCCACTGGAGTACAGCATAGAACAGTCAAGGGCCATTTAGGAGGAGGAGGACCTAAACGCATGCACACACACATACACACACACTTGTTTCAGGAGAATGAAAGCATACACGTGTTGTGTACAGGCATTACCTACTTTTTTTTCTTTCTTTTTTTTAAACTCTGATTGTGCAGCTCTCCTTTAAAACCCAGATTAACGTCATCGATCTACCCGTGCAGCCTCTCCACGAGGACACGAATGAGCCGAGCCTATCGCCGAAAATTCCACTGAGCTGGAACAGTGACCAACTTAAAAAGCGGTTAAAACTATTGTAAAGGAAAATAGTGTTTGAAAACCCCCAAAATATGATGTAACGGTGTGTCTGTACAACAGGGTGGAATGTTAATCACATTTTCCGCTGTGAGGGAAGATAAACAGGGGTTGAACATTTACATTAAAAAAAATGTTCTTAGTTATTTGCATTTTGTACTGTATATTTAAAAAACAAAACAATTTCCATTTTGATGCTATGCTTTATTTCACCCAAACAAATGAGTTTCAGATTACTTAATAGCACAACTAACTATAGAGTTCCGTTTGTAGCAGCTGTGAAAAATAAATGAGCGTTAAGATTAAATAAAGAAGCTTAAAACGTTGAAGTGATAAATGGTTCTGCCATCATTGTTCAGTCATATAATACCATTGATTAATTTCTTGAGAAACAGTTCCTGGGCTACGCACAATGTACAAATATGAATAGGTCAACTTTTTCCTGCTAGAGCTTTTTCTTTGATGCTAGATTTCAGATGCAATCAGAGGTGTAGATATCTATTGCACCCTCTATATTTTAAAATCACTGTATGGGATTTACCATGTGCTGTGTATGTATAAACTTTTAGTATTCCTGTGCCTTAGGCCAATGGAAATGTTTTTAAATAAAATGGCCTATCTTAACAGTCGAGGGAGCTTCAATGATTCCCAGATAAACTTCTTTCCCTTACCATATATACAATCAAATCTTTATTGATCTTACAACTCCATTGATAGGTTGTATCAACTGCTGTTTAAGACTCGTTTTTCTAGATCAACTTTAATCAATCAAGCTTTATTACGAAGACTAAAACATTGTGTATTCTTGACTTTGTGTTATGTCCTGTGTAGAAAGTGAGAAATCATGCATTTCCTGAAATGTAAACAAATATTTATTAATGGTAAACTTGGAAAATTATTGTAATAAATTTTTTCCACATGTACATGTATGGTGTGTAATTGCCCTTGGGTCTTTACACTCTGCAGAGCACAAACATCTTACACGTTACATTAGAAATTACTCCCTCCTGTGTTTTTTTGCGGGAATGCATTGACACAATTTGTTTAATTTACAGACCATCAAACTAAAATGGCAGATTGCTGGAGAATTTACCTACAACGCATTAACACTGCATTTTATAACACTGACATGTTGAAATGACTTTTTCTGTTTAATTTAGACTGAAAATGTGGTCATGCTGCTGTAGTGATCATGCTTTACTCTGCTTTTTATTCGTCATGCCATGTTTCCTGTTTGTGTCAGCATGTCACCTACTGTAAAACATACATTTTCATGTAAAAATGCTCCATTATTTGTATCAGTCTATAAACACAGCCTCTGAATTGGTATATCGTCTTGATATTCACACAAAATTACTTTGTATCTACCCACGAATGAGGATTAGGGCTAAGTTTTTATAAAAGCATTCCACACAAAATTACGTTGTATTTACCCACGGATGAGAATTAGGGCCACGTTTTTATAAAAGCATTCTGATTTTAATCTCAGAATTCTGACTTTGATTTTTGAGATTTCATTATCATTTTAATAATATTTAAATTCATAACTAAGTTTATGAGTCACCACGTATACGGTGCTTAGAAGACAAAAAACTCAGAATAAAATTTTAAAATATCTCCCTAATCCTCTTCCGTACTTACCTCATAACATAAACACTAATTAAAACGTTACGTGTTTTTCATATTGCACCCTCGCATCGGAGCAGTTTAGTGATGAGTTCCTAGCTGTGTGTTCCTGCACGGGAGCATTTAGTGACTGGTTAACTTCAAGACTAGCTAGCTTAGCCTAGCTAACGTTTCTTGGTAATTTAATCTTACTTTGTTGTATTATTTACCCTAATTTTCGCTCGGCTCCACCCTATGGCACAAATCATTCGACGTTATTCACTGTCTGTATATCCAATGTACTTTGTTGGGTGTATATTTTATTTTTATACCTCTTAAGTCTGCTCTGTACAAGCTGACAGGTGAGTAGCGGGGTTCCTGCTTCAGGAAACGTTGCGGAATTGCTCTGTTCTAATGAGCGTTCATCGTCTTTTTAGTTATATTTTCGCTCAATAGATAGATACAACATGTTCAGTTGCTAATTAAAACGATGATAATCAAATATAATAGTGATAGTATACGTTGCTTGACGTGGACATACTTTCGTCCACTTCCGCACTACAAAGGGTCTGGAGGGTTTACTTCCGGTCGCCTTCCCGCTTGCCAAAGTGGACACACCACGCTAATTTAACAACAGATAACTCGGTTAATGCGTTATTTACAGACCCGTGGTTCACACCGGTTGGGTCTGTTAGGGACACAGTGTGCCGGCCGCTGGTGTGCATGTTTATCAAAGTGAATTTGCCCTTTGTCAGGGTTCGAGATGGACAACAACGACCAGCAGAGCTCCCAGCCACAGGAAAGCACGGAGCGGCCCGATCTGGTGTCTGAGGACGGGAAGAACAATAAGTCCGTCTTGTGCCAGCGCTGCGGGTCCAAGGTGCTGTGCCCGGGAATGGCCGTGTTTGCAGAGAAAGAGGTATGACAAAGGACAGGTATCACCGGCACTGTTACCTCCCAACTAAAAGCTTCTTCATGGCAGTAGCTTGTAAAGTAGAGTCTCTCTCTCTCTCACACAAAATTACATTTAGAGTGATGTGTTTCATCAGATTTGTATCAAAATATTTCTTTACTTTTGTATTCTCAAAATACTGAGAATAGAAAAAAAAATAGAGATAGGACATCATTGACCTACATCCCTGGACCTCAGTGAGACTATCTGTTCCATAAGTGAAGAAAGACATTCCAGTCATCTTAATGCAGTGCAATCCTTTCATGAATATAGTAAATCCAAAAGCTTTTTGTCTGCTTTTTCTGAGTTCGGTGTTGCCATGTTTGTTCATCTCAACCTCTGTTGTCTCCCACCAGCTGTTCCTACCATCCATGAGGAAAAGGGGCAGCCCCAGCAGCCCAGAGGGCTCAGTGGACGGGGACACTCTGACCGCCCACTGGTTAGTGGACGACATGTATAATTTTGAGAACGTGGGCTTCACGAAAGACGTGGGCCGAATCAAGTATCTCATCTGTGCGGATTGTGAGATTGGACCCATTGGTTGGCACTGTTTGGATGACAAGATGAGTTTCTATGTTGCCGTGGAAAGGGTGAATCATGCATAGTGAAATGCATAATTAAGCCCAGCAGAGCCTTGCGAGAAACATTGTTAGCAGGCTATGCATCTTTTTGTGGATTTACTCCCAGAGATGACACCTCATTAAAACAAGAAACAGATCTGGGTGTTCTGCATACAACAATGTTCATGTTAAAAGGACTGTTTCACTAACCTTCTCATTATACAACTGTATGATCCTGCTCTAATAAATGTGTTTCTTGGGGAGCTCATATTGGATGCCAACCTGCAGCTTTTCCTTACTAACATTATATATTAATTTCCTTCTTTTGTGTCTTTTAGCCCTGTTTTTCGCATGCAGTAAAGAAAATATAAGTAATATATATATATATATATTATATAAGTATTGGATCACCACTGGAGCCAGTGTGTCCTAAAGAAACAGCAGTAGTCACATTGCAATCAGCATCTGATGCCTAACCTTCAACATTAGGAACATTTTCAGTCATACATATCTGCATGGTCTCACATTCCCCTCTACAGCCAATCCGATGCAGTACCCAACTATGCAAATGCGAACCATATTAACCTTATCAAAAATTATTGTGTAACTGCTGAACATAGCCATGATATCTAAGTCCAATGAGAGGCCAAATGTACACATGCACCGAGGGTTTCTGGTGTCCTTGGTGGTCCCAGGCTCCAGGATGTGTACTATCTACTACTACTGTCTGTACTTGTGTCAGTATCTATAAACATTACAATAATATCTGTATTTATGTCTTTATTCAGATGTAAACAAGAAGTGGGCAAGAACTGTCTAGAACTTTGTTTTTGTTACTTAAATTGTTTGCTGTATTTTGATGACTGCATAACACTGCAAAAATAAGGTGATTATTTGTTTATATTGGAAGAATGTGTCAGTATTCCGTAACATCTCGTGTGTGTACTGCTTTGTATGGTATGGCATCAGAGCTAATTGGATAAAATCTACATGTTAAATGTGTTCTTACTTTCACTGTTTGTTGTTTGTCATCCATTTTGGAACTTCTTTTAATAACAGTAGTATGAACACAGCATCCAACCTGTCATCAACTGCAGGACAGTATGACATCAGCACCAAGTGTGTGTTTATGTATATCAAGGGTTGTCGCTGTGCTATTTTGTTCATATATGCCAGATTATTGCATCAGAAACTGAAGACAGTTGAATTGAGTTGAGCATCCACAGACTGACATCATGGAAAGTGACATAAGTTACATTTCAACTGACTTCAACTCAATTTTCATTTCTGGGTGAAGTGTTCCGTGATTTACACATAAGCTCATTTATTTGTAATTATTGAATGTATGAATTATATGTTCAAACATTCAGAGTCAAGTTCATAGTTGGAAAACCTATATATATATATATATTCCTCTATTCTTTCACGAGTATTCTGCTGGACAAGATTTCCCCCTTTTAATATGCAAAGGAACAGATGGAGTTGGGTCACTGATACTAGTTCTTTCTTAAAGCGTTTGACTGTGTGAAGGAATCCACTCAGTCTATTGAATCCAAAAATAACCACACTGAAAGCTATACGGTGCAAAGCGAATGATACGGGACACAGGCCTAGGCAGTTGAAAAGATCATTTTCTTACTGTGTTATATCAGCAGTAATAAGTGTTGTGGGTGTTTGAGGTTGGATGTTATTCATCTCATGCTTCACCTCCTGCTCAGTGGAAGTGTCACTATCAACAGGGCAGAGAGCCTGTTTCCCAAAGTCTTCAACATCTTTGTGCTCTGAGGGACATGAGACATAATGTTTGTGTGGACGGAGTAAAATACATTTTTTTGGCCAAGCAGATTCTTTCCATTTGAGATAAATTCACACATATAATTGAAGAGTTTGCCTCAATGAAGAAAAAAATTACATTTTATTACAAAATATTGATAAATTAGATTTGGTTGTCTTGTGTGTCTGTTGGAGGCATGTAGCATTTAATATACAGCTTTTTGCAATCCACAACAGGAAGGTGTATCGAAAGTGAGAATAGAGATATTTAAATCAAAGTCTCTCTGAAATGGATGAAGTGGGTGAGGTTTTAGGCTTAGTTGACAGGTTTAAACCTAAGCACATAAGGAAGTAAGCAAAAGCTATTATATTTTGTGGAAGTGATACAATTCCTCAGTTGTCAGCAGCATTCATTTAAGCTAAATGTTCACAACTTACAATGTCCAGGTGTACCTAAGGGTGAGTGTGTTGTACAAGAAAACTAGGCCAGTATACCTGCTGGGTATATTAACCCCTTAAACACTGGTAAACTAGAGCACTGGAGAATACTGTGTAGAGCTGGCTGTGAGCGAACACAGGCTGAGGAAGGTAGATGCGAACTTGCTTATTCTCTTGACCCTGACCTTTGTCAATGGTTACGCAATAGCTAGCCTGACAGGAAGCTGTCTCCTGTCAAAGGTGAAGGGAAGCTCATCATTTCTGTCATGGTGTGGCTTCTTGTCCACAGTGACAGCCGTTGGAGGCAATTGTAGGAGCGGTGCTCTTCGCAACTCCACACAAACAAACAGACACACGCTCTCTAATTTTCCTTGCTGACCCTCCAGTAACATCTTCCCCCTGATATTTCACCCCCTTCACCCCAGCCCTACCCATTACCCCTAAGCCCAGCCTCATGTTGTACATGAAGTTGCGTTACCTGACTTTTGTGGAGATTTGTTCGCTCGAGCCAATCTCTGGCGCTTTTCATTG
>OMOW01104859.1:0-11902 GCA_900312555.1 Lamprogrammus exutus
TGATATAAAACATGAAAGGGAGAAAAAAGATACAACAGATGTTGTATCTTTTTTCTCCCTTTCATGTTTTATATCAATAAATCAGGAACTACTTTCCACAGAGGTACCTGGAGTAGGAACTATGTCATTCCTGCAGCAAGTTCCTTGTTAGCATTCGCCCCATGCTTCAACGTCTTGGTGAAAATTCCTTGTCCTGAGGGGCCAGGCTACTGTCTGATGTCACCATATTATTTATTTATCGTACTGCTTACTACTCACTTTGTTTACCGAAGTTTGTCTTGTTTGGTAGAAAAAAAATGGTCAAATTCGGTGTTCCAATAAAAGAGGCAAGATTTTTCTGTTTCATCTTTTACAAAAACAAGCTTAGCAGAAGTGTTTAAAAACAGCCTGGAGAATGGTGTATCTATGAAATGTACATGTTCTGTACGGAGCCCTGCAGGGTTCAGCGTTTGTTTTTTCAAATCCATGCCCTCAGTTTATAACCATGACTACAGATTTCTAAACCGTGTGTATGGTTTTCTAATCCCTCCTTCATTCTGTTGTAGGAATCCACATGCCCTCTCCTACGCTGTGTGTCCCGATCAGACGCACATCTTCTTTTGAACTTATATGATGATGATGTGTTTGAACATTTGTCATTTATCCGCCTAAACTGAGTTCTTATAAAGTGGATGACCTGTACTGTATCGTCGAAATGTTTTCTAATAAACAACCCATTTTGAAGTAAAACACGTTTAAGGGATAACATAACGTTGTGCTTCACTGTCCAGATATTTCAGCTCAGTTGATAATAAAACTATGGGGCTCCATAGTTCTGTCTTGCAAGCTTCACTGAGTATTTCCTGAAAGTACCAAACCCTGAAGTGGGAACTTAAATTGGTTCAGGAACTACAACCCAAAGTACCAAAATGGCTCCTGATTCCTTGCTCTGAAAATAAGGGAAAGTTACCTGAGTTCCTGAAAAGGTTCCTTTCTCCTGAAAAAATGTGAATGGGTCTTTACCCGCTCTCTTGTCTTGCCAGCCGCTCCTTGCAGGCTGACAATCAAAGTGAGGCATTGGCTGTGTTTAAGCTTCCATCCAGCGGACAAAGGGACAGATCCTATGGGGTGAGTGGCAGACTGGCCGGTTTCCATTGATTTTAATAAGGGGCCATGGACACTGAGATCTGACCCACTGCATATTGTCTGTAAGAGGCACAGGATATCCTTACAACGAGCAACAAATTACTTCATTAGGAACAGCGGGAGGATATGGATGTTATTATAGGTTTTGTCATTTACAGGAAGTCTTTAAGACAGCTCCTGCAGATGAACAGCTGTCTCTCTTCTCACAAAATCACACTGATGCCCAGCAGTCTGGAGGACTCGCTGAATCAGAACTGCGGGTTACATACACTGCATACACTGACCTTCTCAATACAATCACAGTCTTATGCTAGTAACACATCCAGCACTGCAGTTTGAGGGTTACATTTGCCGGAGATTCAGTCACTCTGCAAATAACTGGAGGACTGAAAGAGTTGAACCAACACCTCTGTCACACAGTTACAGGAAAAAGTGAAAATTATATAGCTTTTAGATTGTGTAGGTCTGTGTGTCTGCAGTGCATTTCTGTGACTGTCTGCTTTGGAAAATAGCAGGTTTGGAAAAACAAAATGTGCAAACCTCTCTGTAAATACTCACACACATTCATTTACATGGTTTGCCTCCGTGAGGGATTGGCTTGCAGCCTGAAAGGTCCGTGTTTGAGAAGAGCAGGACAGAACAGCTGCAGTGCAGCAGGGGAAGCCACAATGAGCCCAGCATGCAGTATGTGTTGGTTATGTAAAGTTGATGTTGCTCTGAGAACAGCAGATGTTTTGATTCATCATTATGAAGGTGCAATTGCCTCACTCCATTTAGGTGTATCAGCGCCATACCTGTAGTATTATGCATGCCACCGTGGGATTGAGCCATCAATCATATCATCAGTTACGCCTGTGCTTGTCCTGCGATTACAATTCAGAAGGTGTCTGTCTTTCAGTTTGGTTCTTGTCAGTCTTTGGCTACACATGCTCTGATACTGAATCAACTCAATCACCACTGATGTCGAACTTTTGTATGCTCTATTCACAATAAGAAAAACATAAAATAGCGCCCACCTCAAGGATGTTTGTGTCATCTCTCCAAGATCGCGCTGTCACCCCAACAAACTGGCAGCATTACCAACCAACTGTGGACCAGTAATGCGTTTGCCCACCAACAAGAACATGATCCCATGCTGGCTTCCCCCCCTGCCAGCACCGCTAGTTGTGTTCGTTGGACTGCAGATCCATGCTGGAGCTCTTCTGCTTGTAATATAAGCGAACCCAGTTTCTCTGCAGTGATGATCATCTGATGGTCTCAAATAGTAATAACTATGTGTTTTGACATTTCATTTACACAGTGAACATTTCAAACCCAAGATCATAATTTTCTCTGCTTAATTATATCAACTGGAAATATTACAGATGTCTGCTATGTCTTTTTTTGTGTGGTATTTTTGGAAACATTGTGATCTTCTCTAAAATGTAATGCTAATGTGTAAAGTTCTGTGGGTTTGAACACTACGGTTCAATTGTAAATATATCTCAAGGCTCCAGTGTTTATATTTACATTACATTTACATTTAGAGGCCTTATCCAAAGCGACGTACATATGAGATTTGAATACAACACAAGAAAAGACAGTTTTCAAGTTTTTAAGGTAAGGCTCAATTTGTAAAAGATTAAAATTTTAGATAACACACACTCCACGTTCACCCTCCTTTATTAAGCATTGTACTTTTTGTCTTTGTGTGATTTTTGTTCCTTTCTGTTCGCATATCTTCCACGTATCCTCCATTCTTTACATGTTCTCTCTCTCCTCCTTTCTAACCTCTCATAGTCATCTTGTCTGTTTGTTTGGAGAGCAGCTTTGCCGTCACATTGTTGCCTCCCTTTTCTCCTGAGAGGACAAATTCATTCCCATCTCCCATCCTGCTCTGGTCTACAGCATTATAGGCTACCCAGATAAAGAAAGGAAAGCACAATTTGTATTCCAGGCCACATCTGTGATGTGAGAGAATTGCGGGGAGGGGTTACTCACAGTCTGAAGACTTCTTAAAGTCATTGGACATAAAGGCGAGGGTCTGGGGTATTCACCTTCATCATCGGCAGCAGTTGTTTCGACGAGTAAAACCCCAAAATACGAGGGAAGGAACCACCACACTGTCATCCAGTTTACATCATAACGATGCATTGGTTTTACTTTTCGAGGCATTCCCTCATCGCTGCTGTAGCCGCTGGTAATCAGGCATCCAGCCCTCAGAGTAGTAGCCTATTCATGCATCTTATTCCGCGCATCATTACACAAATGGGTTTGTGTATTGACACGACTTGCCTGCATTGCGCTTAAGTTTGCTGGTGGTTGTTTTGGATGGTCTATATATAGACTCCACTATCCTCGCAGCGGGGGGAAGATGCGTTTAGCGTGTGTAGTGTGGGAGAGTAAGTAGGAAGGCTATCCACACTCATCAGTGCACTTTTTTTTAACAGTGCGTGTGGCATGTATGTGCTTGTCTGTGCGAGTGAGCAATGCTTGCCCACATGCATGAATGTGCATGTGTGTGGGTGAAAATCCTGTGTGTGTGTGTGTGTGTGTGTGTGTGGTGCCCTGTATCCCTAACCCCAGCAGTGATGCCTGGTCAGCAGCTGACACTCTCGTCTTTCTAACAGCAGCTCCTGCAGCGAGAGAGTGGGGGTGCGCCGCTGACCTTGCAGCAGAAAACAGTTAGCACACACTCGACCGCTCCTACATAAAGACACATTCTGAGAGATGCCTACACAACACATACACACACACACACACTCTTTGCCTCTCATGTTCATTCTGACACTCAGTTCACACTCTAGTGGTTAAGACTTGCCTCAGGCCTCTTTTGCTTCTCTTACAAAGCACTTACAGTACAGCTATGCAGTCACAATGCTATGCACAAAGCTATTATAAAATGAGACAACCAGCTGGATTTAAGCACATCAGAAAGTGGAGTTTTACGTTTCAAGCTTTAAGTTTATTTGTACAGCCCAACAACACAAACAATGGCTCAAAGAGCTTTACCGGCCCACACAACAAACAGCCCAAAGTCCTCTGAGAAGACGAGGGAAAAAATCCCTTAAAAAAGGAAGAAACCTTGGTAGAGGCAATTCAAAGAGAGATTCCCTCTCCTTGAACGGCTCAGTATGCTATAGGAGCCGTAGGTGGGGAATGAAACACATTACAAAGAGAAGAGATGTAGTAATACTGGCAAATTGAAGTAATACAACATTTAGACATGTAGTCAGTGTGTATCATAAAGTCAGTGAGAGAGAGAGAGGGAGAGAGAGAGAGAGAGCTATACCATTCTACACATTTATATATAAGATAAGATAAGATAAGATAATCCTTTATTTGTCCCACGATGGGGAAATTTGCTTTTGCATATAAAACATGTGTGAGAAAGAATAACTACTACATTGTCTTGTAAGTTGTAACAAATGACAAATACAGCTCTTATAAATAAATATAACACGAGACCTGATCCAGAAGTGGTCTAGTCGTCAGGGGTCTCTCAGTAGTGGTAAGCAAAGAGTGAAGAGCTCACGTGAGGCTCATTGAGTCCAGTCTTAATCACACAGGATCCATACCCCCTAATATCACACCTTCCTCCGACTTCATGGATTCTTTACCATGCTATCTGTTTGATTGTGCAGTCTGGTGTCATCTGCAACTCCTCTAAACGGACATACTTTTAACTCCAAAATGCCTCACCTTTATGAACTTGTGCATTATACAGTACATCATGCCTTCACATACACACACACACACACACACACAAATCCACATACATGCCGCTGAAAACCTCTGCAATAAAAATTCAGCTGCCAAAGTCTTTATTCTTTTCCTGTGCGATATGAAAGTGAAAATAGTCTCATTGAAGGATGTCATTGTGTGTGCAATCTTAACGCCTCTTACTAATGTGCACAGGCCTCCGCTTGGCTTTGCCAGATTGAAAATGAATCTGAAGTGAATGGGTCTCATGAAGAAATCCAATGTGGAATGAATACTGGGTGAATGTGTTGTTCTGAATGTTGAGTGAAAATATCATTGCATTTGAAGCTTGTCTACAAGGTGTTGTGTTGTATATTGCATCCTATGCTATAATGAAAAGGTGGCACAGATGAATATTATGGCAGCTGCATTTAAAAAATGTTTCCTTACTCGCAATCAAATAATGTGTGAGTCTGAGGCAAAGAAGAAGAGTGGAAAAGCAGGCAATAATGCAGAGATGGAGGGAGGGGATGGATGATGAGATAAGGTTTGGGATTAAATTAAATGTAAAGTCAGGGAATTGGAGACGAAGGTCAAATGAAAGGATGGTACAGTAAGAGGAGGACGTGGTGAATGGAAGGGAAGCTTCCCACCGCCATCCCCCATCCTTGCCTTCGCTCCTGAGGAGGGATGTGGCACTCAAAGGCGTTTGATGGATATTGTTCACAATGAAGGCTGCTTTGCAGGGACCACGGCCATGGCTCATCTCGCCTCATCTCTGCTATTGAGATGAGCTGTCATTCACTTTATAGGTTGATAATGCAATTCTATCGGACCAGTGAGAGTCCGTTGCTCACATTAGTCTGAACGGTTTTGAGATAACTTTGCTTTTCAATGATACACCATTTGGGCACCAGGGCTGATTTCCTTTTCCCACTTGCTCTCTTCTGTTGCCCTGGCACTCAAGAATGCTTCGCTCAATTTGAATCATCAGATTTTTAAGTAATTTAAAATGGTTATTCTTTAAAATGTAGACTTTTTATTGGAACAGTTCTGGAGTGCCTGTAAAAGAGTACTGGAGATTTCAATGTACCTCCATAAATGCATATTTGTGTACCAAGGAGTGGCAGAGAGAGAGAGAGAGAGACAGCTCAGTGCAGAGAGATTTCGTGGGAGTTGAGACTTTCATTGAGTCACCCGTCCTGCTATGGGTAGAAACCATGTCCCGTATATTCCAACCGTTAAGTTACCAGCTTACATCACCCACTGTTCAATTGTACAATTCTATCTGCACCACGCACTGTACATACACCCAAGCATACACCCATCAGGCACTATGGATACATGCAAGCCCAAAGTTGGTCCATCCCGAGGTCTGACCGCACCCCTTGTCCTTTGTCTGCCCTCCTCAAGTTGCCTGAATTTAACTGATAGAGGGACAAATGGGTGTTCATAGTGATTGTAGAAACCATAAACCCGGGGCCATAAAGTCAAAGTGAAGGAAGTCACTGGTGGATCCAGGTAGAAACATTTGCCACATGGATGTGCCATGTCAGGTTAGTATCTATATGGATGCCTAGATATCTGTTAGAACCAAACCTGTGCGATATCATGACCATGATTTGTAACAGGACAATGGTCCCCACTAGATCTGGGATCTAGCTCACTTTCTTTTGTCTTGAAGACCTTAATATGCAAATGGTGGTCATCACACCAGTTTGAAAAAAAAAAAAAAAAACTCATTACATTCCTTAACAGTGTCCATTTCAAATTGCATGTAAAATTTATTCAGCTCATTTGCCTTTGCAATTACATTACTGGCGTACATGGGTTTCTTCTTGGAATTCATATCGGTCATTTCTCTAATTGAGTCCCACAGTTTTTTTTATGTCTCGTTTAGAAAAATGTCAGACCACACATTTACAGCCTTAAGTCTTGCTGTCCTGATGCGATACAGCCGAGAACTCAACACTGCCCCATAGTGGCTATACTGGGTGTATCAACAAAAAACACAACTGATCCGAAAAAAAAAGAAGAAGAAAAATAGTGACGACACTGTCCCTCTGACACTGGCGATTTTGGTTTCGATTTTAGAGCCATTTGAAGAAACATACGCGAATTGTGTCAGTGCATGCTCGTTGTGTGTCAAAGAGGACAAATTATACATATATTTTGAAACCTTGAAGTCATGCTTTAATGTGCAAAAAACACATTGCTGTGACATGGTGAATGCTGGCCAAACACTTGTTCCCTAGCCTTGTACTTTGAGGGTGTGTATCGCGGCGTGTTACATATTGATGTCACAGAAGCAGAAGGACTAATCCAAAACAAACTGATCAGGACAGTCCAATGGGTTTGACTCACTGGATACATTTCTGTAGCTCTGAACCGCAAGGTTTGCAACTGTTCATGATACTCCCTATGATGTTACACTCTAAGAATGATGGGAAAATAACAAAAAGCAGAATATGTTGTGTTAGCCACAGGATTGATGCTTCCGTATGCGCTGCTCAAAAGCCAACCTATATGACTCCAAAACTATATATAAAACACGACTTTGCTCCCAAAAGATGAAGGCTTTAAGAGTCTTTGACAAAATAGGTCACATCATCATCCTATTTAATTTTTCATTTCCAAAACCCGCCCCCCTCAGGTTCTAAAATGGGAAAAGTCTGAATCCATTTTCACTTGCCATGTCTCCCATCTGACTGTGGGTTTGTTAATAATCTCATTTAAGAGGTCGCAGGTTTTCTAATTGGAAGTGACCTGACTGCTGCCGTGCTGAGCTGACCTCTGTGTCAGTCTAAAGTTAGTGTCGACTCTGTGACCGCCGCAGCTCGGTAAAAACACTCACACTTCTGTCGCTGACGTTCTTAGAAACACGCCGAAACCTTCAGATATCTGTGCAGTTGTGTGTGTTGCATGGGCAAATGCTGTACAACAGAAGTGTACATGAACATGAGCAAAGAGAGAAGCTGCAGTGAGAAAGAGGAGAGTAAACACAAATAACAGAGCTACCAAAGGCATTCTGGGTAATTCCGGTATTACAATCTAGTCATCGTAGTGCAGCGCAACACCTGCAACCATTTCATTCATCCTCAATATTGAACAACACCTCAGGCAGTCCAACTGAGTGTGGCTACAACACCAGCCCTTATTCAAATATTAACCAATCAGCTGATGTTTCCAGTGGGTGCTGTTCACTTCACGCTCATAATCCTCTATTAGCAGGTGACTCAGTTCCGGCACTGGTGGCTTGTGCATGCATTAAGACCTGCACATAGACTTACATTTGTTGGCAGATACACATGTGCGCACACACACACACACACTTTCAGACTAGACACAAAGTACACTAAGAGGTCGAATTTTTCTAACGATCACTCCGTCTATCAACTAGTCCGTAAAGCTCTCCATATGCTGTCCGACTCCTACATCTGTCCTTGACCTTGGCAATGAGGTCTTGCCAGCAAGGGGTCCAGCAAGCCTGTCTGCCTATGACAGCCTGCTGTCTGGGTTCATTGTTGTGAGTATCAGGTGTGTGTGGTGTATAAATGTAATGGTTAGGTGTTTGGCCGACAAAGAGCATTTAATTGGTGACCGACTCAGCTATTAATACTTAGGCTGTGTGTATGTATGTGCAGGTTCACCCAATCTCCTGTCTGTTTTCAACATAAAATGTGGCCTAGTTGAAGGAATGTGGGGAACAAACATCAGAAACAGAGCTTAATTAGTAAGCTGTAATGCCATATATAAATCATGTCAGGCATGCGTGTGTAATTGTACTTGAGTGAATCTTTGCATGCAGCTGGATGAAAACAGCCCGGGGTTTTGTCCATGTGAGCATCTCAAGCTGTAAGCGCTAATTATGATTTGACACAGAGTGTCAAATTGCACTAAGAGTAGTCCCATCCTGCTGCTGATAGCCGTCAGACTCCAGGCTTCCCTTTCTGCTACCTCAGCTAAAACGATGAAGTGCCTCTCTGTCTTTTACCTTTATCAGAATCAGGCTTTAATTAATGTGATTCAGCAAGAGCATCCAACACTGGATAACTGGAATACTTTACATTAACGACCAAATCAGTGCACTATGCAAATTCTTTCAAAGTGACCCCTGGTTTAAAATTGTGTTTTTTAATAACCCCACAACCTCTTAAGTGATGGAGAAACAGTAGGGATGTGTGACTACAAGCTCAGCAGTCATAACTCATCTTACATGTATAGAATATATATACAGTATATTTATATGTAATTGCACTATAACAAGAAAATCAATAGAGATGAGAAGTAATGTGTTTTCGGGTACTGGAGGTCTGCACCTGGCCTAAAATGTGTGGCGCGAGTCAAATTTTCCAATCTTAAATGCAGATTTGAGCAGAAAGTCACAAATGTGTGCATGTCGCTGAATCATCTTATGCTCTGCTTTTCAAATTTAACAAAAATTGACATTGCTACAGGTTTTTTAAGGTATTTCACTTTTGCACTTTGTATAAATGTTGTTATTTCTATGCTTTGAACAAACACAAGATACACCTGGCAACATCATGTGTGTATGCATAGTTAACGTCATGTGAAAGTTGGCCAAAATAATACTTTTATTTTGGATATTACCTTTATTTTAGTATGAATATTTACTTCGACTTTAATTTTAAATGCAAGAATGATCTTAGAATGTATTTTTGCATTGTGGTTTTAATACTTTTTTGAATAAATGAGTTGCATTACTTCTTCCACCACTGATGAAAAACAAGAGAGAAGCAAGAGAAAAGAGAAGTGAAACAGAGAGGAATAAAACAAAACAATCTAATTGGGATTTTTCAGCCCCAAATTTTTCCATTTCCATTTTTCGCTTCCTCAAAAACATTGGAACACACACACACCTCTGGAACACTCTCTCACCTCCATCCTTCCCAGTAAAATAACATTTACCTGTCCAGTCCGCCCACCAGCATGCCTCCATCCTACTCATTCACACTCAGGCCATGTTCACACACAGCATGGAGAGAAAATAGACCAGAGAGCGATTGGCAAATGTGGGACAAACGATAAACCAACATTGATTCATATAAACACAAGAAGATGCTACACATGCATGCCCGCATACACAGAATCTTCACCTACATCACTGGTAGCAGATATTTAATTCTTTGTAATTTCATGTCAAGAGTGAAGGCTGCCAGTGTTGGGTTTTCAAGAGGTAACCTTGAGGAGCAATATCTAAAAATCCCTCTGTGTGCACAGTGGTGCTGCAGCAAAGGAAGCAGAAATGAAACACTTGGTGGAAAGTTAAGAACAGAGAATGATCAATCAAATAGTGTCAACCTGTGGCCACTTAAGGCCAAATTTCCACACCTGCAGAGCCGCAAGGGCCCGAATAAGGTCATTTTTGTCATCTGTCCACATCAGTCAGTCGGTGCAGGCATCTGCACGCCTCATAGGATTTTGTTTCCATGAGAATCTGTCCACACCTGAGCACACCAACTTGGGAACGTGTGGAGGCAGGAGTGGAAGTATCTGTAGCAGGGTTTCCTCTGACTTTTGTTTTGTGCATTTTGAAGTTGTGCATTGACAAAATGTGTGATGGAAACACTCTGATATCGCAAAAAAGCTTTTACGCTCACTTGAGGTGGTTTTTGAGGTGAGTTGATAAAGATTTAATTCGCAAAACAGTAATGGAAACAGATTTTATGCATTGGTGTTTTATTTGTGGGTTGGACAATTACCTCCCAGAAGTCTCTAACTCATGGCCATTGTAGGTGAATGGACATTGTGGCCCAAACATTTGGTCGTCGCCTCCGGTTTGCAAGAAACATGGAGAGATTTGAGGACATCATGATTATTCATTTCCTGAGAGCTACAAGATTGCTGAAAGTCTGCTCCATGTTGTCCATGTTTCTGTTTATCACGAGATGAGGCACGCAACTCCCCTTCTTTGTGTGTAATGGCGCAACCTACAGTATAGGAGTGTGCAGTGTGGAAAAAGCGGGCAAGCCTTCTTCACATAATATAATGTCAGTTAATGGAAACACTGACAATTTCCATTTGACTTTTGTTGACTTTTTAAAAATTTGTTTTGCGCAAAACTGGCAATGGAAACTCAGCTACTGAGGCAGATTTGTGAAGTCTAAGAAAAACTAGAGCACAAAAACACAAATCAACACACACACACTCTTTCAGACTGACAGGCCTCAAGTGCCAACTCAAACCAGCATTAGGTGACATTTAATCAGGGCACTCAATCTGACCACCCCGACCACATATTATCAGTAAGCACAGACACACACACACACACACACACACAGAGAGAGAGAGAACCTTCATTTGAACTTTTATGGTGCTTGAGTACCCTCACACACAAACATCTCTCCCATTTAAGCTGCCTCAATCCCAGTGACACCAGTCTTATATCTCTCCTATACTTATGTCCTTACGCTCCCCTGAACACTCACGTCACACACACAGCTCCACACACACACACACCTGTCTTTTCCTTTCTCTCTTTCTATTAATCTTTCTCACACACACACACACTCACACTCTCCAATCTCTGTCTTTCTTCTGTTTTGGCTGTCCTGTCTCACACGCAGCTGTATACGACCATTATTTATGCGATTCTCTCTCACATACACACACCTGCATGATGCCGCCACAGTGTGAGGTCCTTCTCGCCCAGCAGTATATCACACCTGGGTATTTCACACTCCGCAGAGCTCAGAGCTCGTTATACAGGATTCCCATGAAATCCGGAGAAGGCATGCAGCCAGGCCTCTGTGACTAATGGGCAAAGTGATGATAAACTTTGTGGGAAAGAGTGGTGGGGCCTGAGGATTGTTAATGGTATGGCAAATGTGTTCTATAGTGTCTGACTTGTTGTTCAACTTGATTAAAGACAAACAATAATGGTTGTTACATAATGGCAGACTGTTTGTTTTCTACTCGACCTCCTTTTTACCTATTTCTTTCACTCTCGCTCTCTCTTTCTCTCTCCCCATCTCTTTCTCTCTCACTCGCTCTTTCTGTCTTCCATCTATATCATGCTGACCATTTCTCCTCACATACTCGCCAACTCATTCTTTTCATAATTCTCACCCCCTAT
>OMOW01104868.1:0-11715 GCA_900312555.1 Lamprogrammus exutus
ACTTGACTCCAATCTTGCTGTATCCAATTTTAACATGATCTCCTGTCAATCTCTTTCATCCTGTCGGTCCCACCTGGCTTGTTCCTCTCTCTCTCTCTCTCTCTCTCTCAGGTGGTCTGCAGGCGTTCCACGGGTTCCTGCGTTCAGAGTTCAGTGAGGAGAACCTGGAGTTCTGGTTTGCCTGTGAAGACTACAGGCTTTCCCCCTTAAACCTGCAGAGGACCAAGGCAAGCAGCATCTACAGCCAGTTTATCAACACTGACGCCCCACAGGAGGTTAGTGGAGAGGAACCAATGTGAGAGAGGAAATTAAGAGAACATAAATGTACTCATATGCAGAAAATTGGGATTTGATGACATGTGCAGCCCAGATCAAGTTAACTATGGCAAGAGATTCCTTTGAAACTGATTTTTATCTCCTCAGGTAAACTTGGATGCTGGAACCCGCGAGGCTCTGTTGGATGTGATGGACTCTCCATGTGCTGACATGTTCATTAGTGCACAGCAGAGAATCTTTACATTAATGGCCAAAGACTCCTTCCCTCGTTTCCTGCGCTCTTCTCACTGCATGGAAGCCATTAAGGCATTTTAGACATACCAGTGATTACAAACTCGTCAAAGTTTTTAAGATGAGCTATAGAAGTGTTTATGAATGTGCATTGCTTTACATGTTGAGTAGTTGTATTTAACAAGTACCTGGTTTTATAATGGCTTTTAATATGTTAGTGCTGTTCTTGTTCCCTGTAGTTATGCAAACAGTGTAAGTGACGTCCACACAAATAAATTAAATACCTCCTGAAAGAAGTCTGTCTTATTGCATTTATTACATTATGCCGTATAAATTTTGTTTACAGAAGCGTGGCATGTTGACGATCAAGGAGCATTCAGCCTTATCATTGGCTAGTTTGCTCAGTGTGCCCTCATCGAGCCTGACCTTGAGGGGCAGTCACAGAAATACAGTGAACTTTTACAGACACCGCCCAGGAACAAGGTGTGAACAGTCAACAGAGAAGCGAGATAACTAAGCAAACACACAAGCACACAGTTTCCATAGTGTGCCTGTGGAAATATTTCAGATATGAGGCATTACCCCACATGAAAAAGTTGTTGTGTTAGCAACTAGGCTTAGGCTTAATGAAAAACCACTTTTCTGATGTCAAGATTGTAGAAAATCAGTTTTCTGTGTGAGTCATCCGTTGTAAATGTGAGACTGAAATGGCTCAAAAACACAAGATCAATTGTGCAAAGTTAATTTCTCTGCCTTTTACTACAATTATATATTGGTTTTTTTTTAGTGGCCTTATAAGAAGTACAAAACAAAGGTCATATCAAATGTTACTTTCTTGTATCAATGCTGTTTTGAAACAGGAGTTCCAACAAAATGAAAGCAAGCAAACCAATTAAAAAAAGTATTGAAGCACTTTGATGCCCCTCAGTGGAGCTTTGTGTAACTTTCATGGCTGAGTATTGCATATTGCATACCAAACATATTTTTCTGGTATTTCTTGGATCTGTACAGGCATGGCTCTATTTCTGTACTTTAAATTGATAGATTTTTTAAATACTATTTAACTCATCAGTTAAGTCCTTTCACCACAGTCCTTTCGGCTGTAATAACGTTGCACTCGGATGAGCAGTTGTGCATCTTCCTATTTAGAGCTGGATCCTGGACGGGCCGCTCCTTGGCTGCCTTTATCGTCAGATCCTTTGAGCACGCTCAGAGGCTTGTGGAGGGAAGAGCTGGCCCTCTGGGTCACCTCCTGCTCAATCTTGTTTCTAATGGCAACCTCTAGACCCTGCAGGGAACAGCAGAGGGTTCATGTTCAATAATTAAAGCTCAGCTCACAGTCGAAAACTTCAAACAGAATCAAAGAGCAGGACAGAACCTGCCACTGTCCTACTGTTCTTACCTTCTTCAGCTTCTGTTGCTGAACCACATGAGTCTTCTTAGGTGCTATGACCCTCCCTTTAGAAATAAAGAGAGAGAAGTTCAGAGTCACACTAAAACGTCAAACCGCCGCTGCTGCTCATCAAATGACATGATAGATTTTTACATCAATCAGAAATGGCAAATAGAGTTGCTCTGAATGACCCCACACACACTTTGTTGCCCACACGTACATGAGAAACTGAATTGTCATGATTATTACATTGTTTCAACCACACCAACGCCCTCATGACGCTTCATGCCATATTCCATTTGGCTGGTTAGCGGCAGCAGTCGCACTGTGAGACTGTGTATCAAAAAAATAAGAACTTGTCTGTGTATACATACAGTTTTTTTTTGTATGTATACACATTTATATTTATAGTGTATTCAAATTCAGAGTCATACTTAACTTTTCATTAATGTCCCCGTGCAACTCAAATCCCATTCTGAATCTATATTCCCCATTGATGGGATTGTATACATTTAACGAAAAACTATTGTACGCTGCACACTACATCCATTTATGTACATATATTTTGCATTTTATCGTAAAAACGTCATATATGATATTTTCCAGCTTTTTTATTACATAGTGCTCATGCTGTCTTCACAAAGCACAAGTATTACCATTCATTAGTAGTAGTTGTAGCAGTAGAGGTAGTATAATTGTAACTATAGAAGTTATTGTTCTCTTCCTGCTGACAAAACCTCTCCAAGGTTAGAAACTTCTTGTCTATGTCTGAATCTGAAAAGTGGTCCATGCATTCATCTCCAAGATTAGATTACTGTAATGTTTTTTGGACAACCTAAAGAGAGCATAGGAAGGCTCCAGCTCATTCAAAATGCTGTAGCCAGATTGCAAACTGGGGCAAGGACAGCTGAAGACATTACTCCTATACTCAGATGACCACTTCACTGGCCCCCTATACAAAATAGAATTGATGTCAATGTTTACTGTGTGAATGGATGTGTGAAATCTCCCTTTTTGTGAATTATAATCATATTTATTTGAAGCACACTGAGCTTACTTTGTATGAAATATGCTATATAAATAAAACTGACTTGACTTGCAGAATCATGGTCCAGGAGAGACAATATGACACTCCTCTGCGTGTCCAGAGCATATTACAGAATGACGATGGACCTAACTTGACCAAAACTACTATAAATAAAACCAATCTTTCTTGATGGCATTTTGCTGCTGTTTGCTCTCTATTTGACCGTGACCTGTAGTTTGTTGTGTTGGTCACAATATGGCATTTAGCGTTGAATCTCATCTCTGATTAAAAGACCTTTCAATCAGTTTACAGGTGAAAGAAGGTTCCCACACGGAGTTTGGATTGTTTGTAACAGTACTCTGACTACTAATCATTTATCCATGAATTTGTCCCCAAATTGCTTAAAAAGCCCCGATTAATTCCCACAACGAACACTCCCACCTCACACAAAAAAGCAAAGATATAATCACGGGGATTTCGTTCAGATATATGAACTGAGAACTTTATGCACATTGTCTCCTAACGTTAATAAATGTGTCACTGTAGTTTCCAAACGGGCTCCGTCGCGACGGCAGGAGCCCACATGGCCGCAGACACACGCAGACGCTGCCGGACTAAACCGCTTTTTTCACAAAAAGAGCGAGGGACGGTGACATTGTTCCATACCTCCTTTCTTCGGGCCTTTCTGCTTGTTCTGGTGTTGTTTCTTTGCGGCTCCGGGCCTCTGCGCTTTAAACTTCTGCGAACCTTGAGCCATTTTTTTTGGTTACCAACAGGAAATAAACATCACGCCGGTTCTTCTCGTTTGCTTTAAGCGGTGATTCACATCCTTGTTTATCTTATTACTGCCACCTCCCGGTCAAACGGTATTATTGCGTTTTCATCCATCTCTGTACTGCATTTGCAGAGCTGTTCTCTTAATCTCTTTATCTTGTATATTTGTCAGTAACAAACTACACAAGCGATTCGGACTCATTATTTGGACTGAGAAAAATCGATAATTCATACAATATAATATACATTAAAATATATTTAAGTAATATCTGCATAAATAAGTGTTATTTCTCCATGAAGCTATTGGCAATACAATTCAATAACTCAACAAGATGCTGCGTCAACTGTGACATTGATTGGTTAATGTAATAAACAATGTAATATAGATGCATAAATCTACAATAACATATGGATGGGTGGCACTCTGCCAAGAAAGTTACGTTTTCATCTGTGTGGGTTTGTTTGTTTGTTGTGAACATAATTACTGGAAAAGTTATAAACTGATTTTCATGAAACTTGGTGGGCAGGTTGGACATGGTTAAGGGATGAACCCATTACATTTTGGTGGTGATCAAGATCTAGATCCAGATCAAGAATCCTCCCGCCCCCTCTCTAAAAGATTGTGAGATAGGATCTTTCTTATAATTTTGGATAATTTCTCAAAAGCCAGTGAAGTTCAGGCAGACATACCTCAAGGTGATCATCCAATAGGTAGGATCTGGTGCAGATCTGGATGAGGATTCAGCCCTGTATCTAGGCAATAAGCTGTTCAATTTCATCACAAAGAGATGGAGCCACAATTGGAGCACTTTTGGGCCTTGGTAGAATAGAAGACTAGAGTAATGTTGGATTATGGCCCAGCTCTATACCATCAGATATGTCCTCAAACATTTAACAACTTACTTTTACCATTTTTTTCTTTGATAATGCTGAAATGTGAAGACATTTATAACATAGATATTCACAAGAGCAAGATCAACTACCTTAAACACTAAATGCATGTATGAGTGTGTCCTTATGTTGTGTACGAGAGACAAATAACTCATTTCATGGTGGTTTTATTCCTTTTACTGTATTGATGTGAAAGAGAATTCTCTTGATTCATGACTGAACTTTACAGCGTTATATTCATATACATTTAAAAAATCCAGTTTTGAACTATTTCCACGTTACAAAATTAAACCCAGATCAAGTGATTATCAATAGGAATAATAACATATTTGCACTTAAAGAGGCCATCCGAACAACACTCCTTCCATGGTTAATTGCAGGCCACATTAATTATTGGATAATACACAAGCTGCCACTTTGATGAATCAAACCAACGTGGACATAACATGACAAGCAGTGCTTAATTTGGCACCGGATTATATGTTGGGCTTCTCAGACGCCTTTTTACATCATGTAGTAAAATATTGCTGCTCTTTCCAAAGCGTGGTGTAGAAACATGGTATAATACAGAACCAATTCAGCTGCCACATTCGTAATATGCTGAATCTAAGCTACTTTGGAAAACGAAAAGCCACAGATGTTGTTTTACTTTGGGTTCAAGACAGTGTTGAGCAGGGCCACAGCAGGGTTTCACAAATACTATGTGTTATTCATTTAAATGTAGTTTGCACCTGAATTTCGCTAGATTATGGTTACTGTATAAAAGATTTATCCAAATTAATACAATTGTGTTGGGAAGACAGTGAATGATTACATTATATACTTATGTATTTCTTAATTTGAATATTGTTGTGGAATGTTAACTGCGTCAAATGGCCCTAAACCCCCGCCCAAATTCATAGAAAACTATACAGAGGACGTGACCTCAGTATCCTCAATTTTATCTATGGCCCTGTGAGTGAAATGTATAGAATTTTAGTCCAGATTTTTACAGATTCTGCAATCTGTCAATTGATTCTGTTGCAGCCTGGTAATGTGAAATGCTTGTGCATCTCAGTGTTTGAGTCTGTGTCGGCAGACGGAGAGGTAGTGTGTGGTTGAGGAGGCCTCCCCAGTGTGGTGCACTAAACAATGGCCTAATCACTAGGAATCACAATGTCATGAAAAAAAACCCCCACAGACAAAGTTATCATTGTGGTATACAGATGAAAAAACAATCCTGCACCTCTTTGGAAAGAAATATTCTTTTAGAAAGAATATGCAAGTCTGACAGCCACAAAATTGCTACATATGTCAGGAAAATTGTCTTAACCTGTCCCAGATGTTTGCTCGACGTCTTCAGTTGTACAAAACATGAAAGCGAAAACTCAAAACACACAAGTGGAATCTATCCTTGTGTCCATGTAACAGCATCTTGGTGTGTGGAGGTTTGATGAGCAAACGGGGAATCAGATCAAGAGGATGGTGAAACTGAGTCAGTAACCCTACGGTTAAAAATACAGATGGATGAGGAGGAAGATTATAGTGAAGGAAGGAGTGGCTCTACATTACAGCTTTTTCAAGATACAGACAATGGCACTGTGGATTCTTCAATTACAATTTTGTTTTACCATCATTTTTTTTGCTTTCGTAGAATGAGTTCTCTGGACGTCACAGTGGGTCTGTGGAGTATAAAGTTGGGGTTGCATGTTTGTCATTGATGCTGATTTGAATGCTTGAAATCACAAAAGTAGTTTAAACACGGGCAGAGACATTGTGGTTCTGTTGCAAAATATCAATAGAAGCGTACGTACCTAACCAAAAACATAACGAGAGGTTTCTGTAGGTGGGCAATTTCAAATTCACACAGGATTTCCAAAGGTAATCCAAACTTTAGCGGTTATTTTTTCTCAATGAGCGCGATGAGACGGCGGTCTGGTTATGTAAGATTAAGCAGAGGTGACACTGATCCTGGGTCTGATCGAGTCAGTGCAGTGACTGGACCCGTCCTGTAAAGATCTGGACGTCTATGACCACATTCACAGGGCAGACTGGGATCGGTGGCCAGGTTATAAAGGAACCACTGGAAATCCTTTCACAAACCCTGCTCTGCCTCTCACCCAATGACAGCTGGGATAGATTCCAGCCCCCCACGTCTCCGTAGAGGATGAGCAGGATGGATGGATGAATGATATACATGTAGGTGTCCCTAATTAAGAAAATAATCAACAATAAGGCCATATGATGAAACCAGACAGTTTGAGAATTAGTTAAAATTTAATATGCATGGATTGTGAGTATACTGTTGTTGATTTACAGTGGCCTGTCAGTGACATAAAGATGAATTTTACAGTTTCATTTACCTTTGAGGAATGAATGTCTAAGAATGTGTTGGATTTTTGTGTGGAGCAGACACTGACACAATCCAGTTGCACTTCTGCTAAAATCCAACAGGGAGAAGTCACAACACTGCAGCCAGTACTGAACTCCTATCAGAGGGTGGAGCACATCAACAATGCATGCGCTCTTTGCCCATTACCTATATAACCAAAACGCAGCTCAACCAAACTCCAATTTGTGTTTAACCATTCATATCAGACTGTTGGTTAAAGGCAGGGCTGAGTACCAAAATTGGGTGTCATTCTGTACCGTTTCAATATCAAAGTAGCAGCAATCTTATCAGCTTCAAATCAAATGTGGGGGAACTGTTGGAAGGGATTTCAGATACTCAGGAGTAACAAAGCATTTATCTTCAGAAAAGAGATGAATCCAAACAGTCCAATCACATTCTGAAGAGAGCACAAAGGCAGTAAGTGACTGTCTGGCCCGATCACAGCCCGAACAAAAGCAAACACAAAATTCCTCTGAGTTCAACATTACATTCTGATTGCTGGTGGCATTGCACGTGTATCAGCTGTAACGCTTTGTGTAGGGAGACGAGCACAGCACCGAGTCACATTGGTCAAACCTTTCTGATGAACTGTGAAGTTTGTAGGATTGAATACACAGCAGGTTGGCGTCATAATTCCTCTCCATTCCTCTCCATTCCTCTTCTCCTTCTTAAATAAGATGGCCGTCAATTTTGTCTGAACACCTTGCAGTCAACTGCAGCAACTCAATATAAACAACTACAATGCCGGACTTTAACTTCAATTTTGGGATGAATCGTTCTCCTAGCAGCAATGCCTGTATTACATAAATTCAGTGATGAAACATTGCAAAGATCACAGCTTTCAAGGTGAAAACGACACCAGTTCACTTTTTTTTTAGGATTCCACTCCAAGAGAGTGTCCTGTGTAGTATGGTGGACATAAATATGATACAGAAATAAGCGACGTTACAAATAGATACGCACTGTAGTGTTGTAGTAGTGCTGCGTTTGAGTGGTATGGGAAAATGGGAAATAGCAAATCTACAACTTGGAAATTACATTTGAACGGCAGCCGAGGTCACATTTATAATGATCCTTGATGCGACATAACGTGTAACACAACTGTTTCACCTTTTGGGCGGGGAGAAAATAAATGGTCAATAAACCCGAAAAAACCCCAACCTGTTATCGTTGAAACAATTCTGTCTGCATTTCTTCAAACTGTGGAATAAAAGTGCCGTTAGAATCTTCCATTATTTATACTGCTGTGTTTTTTGGGGGCGTTTCTTTCGAGAAGCACTCTTAACGAACCGAGGTTGCACGTACCACTTTATCGTTTGGTATATACCACATTCCGATGAGCACTCAAACTCAGCACGAGTTTTGGAAAAATGTGGGAACAGTAAAATAAAACCAGGGATGAGGCATGAGTACAGTCGTGAGTTCTAATAGGCTTCAGCTGGCTAAGAAGTAGTGAAATGATCACGAAGAAATTCCAGTTGAGCTATATATTTACTTTATTCCACAAATGTTTCTAAAATCATCAGTTCAGTCAGGAAATTGGGCAAAGTTAACTAATCATACATGAGCACGTCCATTATGTAAATCCTCTTACATTGTTAACTACTCACCACTATGAACATCACATTAGGGCTGATTGTAAAGACGATCTCCATGCTCTGAGGTCGATGAGTTCCTAGTCGTTGTCATGGTTACTTTTAGTATTGCTTGGGTGGTTGCTGGGTTGGGTCATTCAAATTCAATAATTTTGCTCTAAAGCGGCCCATCATTGGTTTGTGAAGACCAAATGTATATTCATGTCATAACCATCAATAAAACATCTACACTCTCTGTGAGTCGTCCTGACTGAACTGAGAACAAAAACCCTAAATGTTAATAAAACTTTTGACTTTATGCCATGTTTATGTTTAATAACCACAGATTTGGTTAAAATTATATCTTTACTAGCCAGGGTTAGTTTTCTACATATGTACACACTACTTGCTCGCTTATGTATACTTACACAGGGATAGAGCCATTACTACTTTCACAGACATTTTAGAAGACTTTTCGTCCAGAGTTGCAGAAGCCCTGATAAATGAACTCACTTGTGACATATCAAAACTGTTTGCCAAATAGAATTCGTCGGAGTTCAGCTGAGCACTTTTCATAGTTGCCAAAGCCGTTTAGAAAGAAAGAGTGATGGCACGCATGAGGTAATGAAAGAAAGGATCGATAAACTGGGAGAAGGTGAGGCGAGGAGGTGCAGTGGCTGCGGAAAAACAAAAGAAGGGGGGGACAGAAACAGAACTGGAGACTGAAACTGTGTGTCTGCTTGAGTCCCTGCAGTGGATGTGTGTGTGTGTGACAGAGAGAGAACATTTTTATGTGCACTGATATGTAACAATGACTGTGCATTGAGCAAAATAAAATTCAAACCACAACCACGACCGTGTCGGTTGCAATGAGATGAGAGTGTCACGTTAAGGTGCAGTGGCGCACACAGACCAGCAGGTGAGGCTAAGTGGGCCTAGAGGGCAGTGAGACGGCCGGTGAGTGCTGCCTGGAGCTCAGAGGGGAGGAAGACCCCCAGCTCTGTGATGATGCCTCCCGTGATGAGCTGGTGAGGAGTCACATCGAACGCTGGGTTCCACACTTCGATACCTGCACGACCAAGAGAGCAGCTTAGAACGAGTGGAATTATTTATCAATTTTAACTACACAGGCAAGACGGACAAGAGAGGAAGAGCACCGTCAAATAGAAATGACAGACACACACACTTTCCCCTCCTCTCCAGGGACCAGTGGCCTCATTAAATGAGTGTGTTTAATTACTGTGATGTCACCAAATGCATTTTCTCTCTGACAATGTAATTAAGAGATCACATAATTCAGACAGTTTCCAGGCACGCACGCACGCACACACACACAGTCTATCTGAGCCTCACACTCTCTGCACTGCCTCTACTAAACTCCTCCTCCATGTCTTTGTGTCTGTCATTACCTGATGCATTTGGCCCCATTTGTTTGCTTGATATTTAAAACAATATCATACAAAAACCCAATGACCAGATTGGAATGAAAGTCCCACCATGGGGGATTTCATAGTTTAGAGTAGGATCTTACCTATTGATCATAGCACCGCTGCAACGCCGGATGGATATTGATCAATCAGTATATATGAAGTCATTTGTGTTTATTATTGCTATTTCACTCGTGCTTTGTCACGCAGCTCAATGATGGCGAGGTTTGAACTGTAAATGGCTTTGCTGGCAAAATCACACAATAGAAACTTGTTGCGCCACTGAAAAGGAGATGACTCCTGACCCGTGCATTCATTCTGTTCACAGCGATTGTGTACATCGGTTCATCGACTCTGTGATAGAGGAAGATCAAAGTTTCCACCTTAAGATGACTGCGCTAAATCGTGCAGTGGCGTTAATGAAACGATGGAGTAGCTTTTCTACAACTTGCTGCATTTTTTCCTCGTCAACTTTCTAATGTCACTGGAAAAATACTGAAACATACTAAACATATTAAAGCTACGTATATAACTTTTTAAAAACCTTTTCGTAGAATTTGCTGGAATCCTCCTCATTACATCCGGATTGATTGTGTGATTAAATTTGAGTGATAAATTCAAATACAGCATTTAATCTCTAAGGATGCTGCAGTCCCGTGAGGCTGGCGAGTTAGCGGTCAGGTAAAGTGGCACATTGCACAGTGATAGAACAACAATACTGCAACAAGTGACACAAAGTTACAGCACAGATAAAATTCATAACTACGACTTACCTAAATACCGTCATTTTAAAAGAGGATAGAATATATAAATTAAAAAGATCTCAATAAGATATTTATAGGAATCCATATCATGTCTCTGTAGCGCCTCCTACTGATGAAATCTGGTTTGGGAAAAACATTTCAGCCTGAAAAAATACCACCGTTTACCACAACCACTGCCTAAACTGTCAGTCATGTCGCATGTTCTCAGGTGGGAGGAGCTGATTCCACGTGCTCCACAATCTTACAGACTGTTGCTTTAACCACGCACATTTCCAAACAAACTCATTTTCAGATGTTTCATATTTTTTGTTTTTATTTTCCATCACTCTTGCAACAATTTTCATCCAATCTTCAACAGATTCGGTACGTAAGATAACTCGGTGATATGGCCATAAATCGTTGAGTCTGATCATTCTCGTGAAAAGCCTCATTATTCCAAAACAGGATGTGTATTCTATAAAAATTATGCTCCAGCGGGAGTCAGAGCACACTGGGGACACACAAGTCCCGACCTCTTTTGGAGGAGCCTCAAACAGTTCCTGAAGCCAACGGGTGCGCTTGAAGCTCCTCCACGTGTCCAGTCCACCAAGTTTGGTTACAGCGTACTCATTCATCCATGAGATACAGCCAATTATTGCAAAACACAAATACAGAAAAACTGTTTTGGAAAAATTCAAAATAGCACAAAACTACACACACACACACACACACGCCATCTCTCTCTTACCCGGGGCAGCAACGGCAACTCCGTTTATACTGGTGAGCTCTTCGGGGGGGCGTACTTCGATGATAATGTCCCTGCCGCTCTCCAGACTCAAGTCACACGACGTGCTGGGTGCGGCCACGTAGAACGGTATCCCGTGGTGCTTCGCGGCAATGGCCAGCTGGTACGTGCCCACCTTGTTGGCTGTGTCACCGTTGGCAACCACCCTGTCCGCGCCCACGACCACAGCTGATGGGGGGAGGAGGGGGAAACGTGACGGAGAG
>OMOW01104882.1:0-12712 GCA_900312555.1 Lamprogrammus exutus
GGACGGGGAGTCGGTAGTCTAGCTTACAAACTAGAATCGGGGGGGCACCCACTCCGACAAGGTTCTTGGTGGTTCATTCCACACAGTGACATGATCTCATTGACGTGACGTTCAAATGAGCGATATCGCAAATATCGCTCATTTGCACGTCACGCTGCGCATTCCGATTTTTTTTGGAGCGGGGCGCAGCGCTCTGTGCCGCCCCCGGCAAGATGCCGCCCTGGGCGGCTGCCCAGGTCGCCCATACCTAAATCCGCCAGTGCTGCAGGTGATCGAATCCCCAATGACTAGCGTCAGGGGAGCCAACCTGGACCTGACGGGAGGCAGAGACACACCGGGCAGGAGGACTAGCAAGCACCGCAAACGAGTTCTCGGTGGGGAGACTAGGAAGGGTCGGGGGGGAAAACACCTTTCGGTATCTACAACCCCTCGGGACCATAGCAAACCCCCCAGTGGATGGGGACGGGCTAGCTAAGCTATCCCCGACATCTACATCCTTGTCTGCCCTACTGGCTATACCTGGAGTACCTTGGTGTCCTCCACAGACAGCAAGGAGTGTGGTGGTGGTGAGCGGACCCGCTCTCGTGACCAGGACGTGATAGAGGTCCATCTAGATTGTGACCACTCATTACAATTACTGTGTTTTAATTCATGAAAAAAGAACGTATGATTTTTTGCTGCTGAGTAAACGAAACAGATGTTACTCAACTGGTTTTCTTGCACAACAGTATGGGGAGTTTCCTGGTACCTGCGCTGGCTTCCACTGCGTCACTATTTTGCATTAGAAGAGCAACTTTTGATGATCTTTGTTAGCCATGAAGCATACATGTGAACAGCATAAATGCCATCTCTATTTCAGTTGTCAAAGTTATAAAAGTGTTTTTACAGAGTTCCTGATTCACAACAGAAAACTAAAAATCTGCTTCATTTTTATTGTAGATCAGGATCTCTCACATATGGACCAAGATGAAGCTTATGACTACAAGTTTGTGAAGTGGATGATTAAGGAGAAGGTACATTATTATCAGACAAATGCTTTGGTTCCAAGAATAGGCTTCTTCAAACTAACTTATTTTGATTTTTATTGCTGTTAACGTCCACAATTGATATAGAAACTGGCAGCCATTCCGGTCACAGCGTTCTGTGGAGATGAGTCCATGAAGCAGTTTGAGAAATATATTCGTCTGTGTTTCATTAAGGTAAATACAAGGCTGCCTGGGTGTTATGAGGCAAAACACAACAGATTCATGAGGGAAACACATAACCATACCTCTTGTCTTTCTTAACAGCAAGACAGCACTCTGGATGCAGCAGAGAAAATCTTGAAAAACTGGAGGAAGATTTAATGGGGCACAGTGTCTAAAGGCCTTCACCTATTTCTACTAGCTCACCTGGGCACCTCCACCAACGAGGTTATGTTTTCAGTTGTTTGTGTGTCTGTCTTTTAGCAGCATATCTCAAATAGTTATCGACGGAATTCAATGAAACTTGGAGGGCAGATTGGACACGATCCAGGGAGGAACCCATTACATTTAGGTAGCGTGAATAACCACTTTTACATTTTGGCTAGTAACTTGAACCTTAAGTCATAGACTCTTTTTTTTTCTTCTCTGGATTGGTCTGTCTGCATCCCGCCATATAGGCAATGCCCATGTTCGGCAAACAAAATGTTATGCTACTTTGAAGTTTTTCCGAAAAGTTTTTTTTTTCATCTCGTACAATCGCTTCAATCGTCACAAACTTTTAAATGTGGAATATCTGTTGGACAATTGTAATTCCTTACCATTTTGATATCACTGGGGGGCATGGTTGAGTGGGCATGGTTCATTCTTCGTTAAGTGCTGTATGTCATGAATGCATTGGTCTACTGTAACCAAACTTGGTGTTTTTGTGCAATCACTACTTCTTGAATTGACCTGGTGGTGGTGCTATTACAACAAAAGTGAAATTTTGTCAATAACTTGACTGAAACTGACACTATAAACTTGCAAAACTTGTGACATTGGTATAGCATCTCTCTGAGTGCATGCATTTCTCATCTTTTTATCCTCGATAAGGGATAATATCATTATAATATCATTATATATAACAGTATATACAGTATACTGTATACAGAGAGGGAGAGAACAAATTATCTTGCTTGTTCAACCTTGGTGGAGGTATGTATGAGTGACTCTCTAGTTAGAGCCCAACATGGAGACTCAGAGACTAGATAGATGCCCTTGAAGTTAGTATTTGGAACATATGTGAAAGAAGAGAAAGTCTCTTTGGCTTAGGCCCCATTCTGTGGAACAGAGTTTGCGAATCCTGAACGCCTGCACAGATCCTGCTGGCATAGACGATGGGGTCGAGGAGCCTACCCCCGCACAGCAGGATAGGGACCAAACTGGTGGCGGTGGGGAGGAGGGAGGATGACAACGCATCAGTCCGCACACTGAAAGCAGCAGAGACGAACGTTAGAGAATGGCATTTAAAAAAGTTGGACATGCATGTGATTGGACAGACTGCCGAAGGAATGAAGATGTGGCTAAGCTAGTTAACTGACGGAGGCAGGCCTGATAGGAGAAAGTAATGAATGAATGTGACGTAGCCTACTAGAAGAGAGGGATGACTTTGATTGGAGGAACAGGTAAATGAGTGACGTGACCTATGAGTCTCCCTGGTAGAACTACTGCTAGACGCTTACATTATTCAGATGGTCACAGTGGCTGCTAACTACTTCTCCAGTTTTACCATACTAATTTTCAAGATAAAGCAAAGAAGAGCAATAAAAATGCTTTCCATTTTGCTGATTAACTTCCTGGATCAGCTTTTAATTGCTGCAGTTATATGTGCACACAGTTCTTTTAAACAAAGCAGAATGATAACCAGCATTCACCAAATCAGCTGTCCAGATAATATAGTTAAATTTTAGATCTATTACAGCCTGTGTGGTTATCGGATAGGTATCGATTTACAAATTTGTAATTCCCTGATGTACATTCACTGAACAGTGAAAGTTTTTACTAAACTTTGACATAACAGGGAAGTAAGTCACAAACTGCTTTGACATTTTTTCATTCTGGTTCAGTTTGTAATCAATGCGTGAACAGCTAATTCGTGTCCTGTGCGTCTCTTTTTATGTTTAAACTGTGAAGGTCTAAATGTTTTTTCCTTTTTGAGCTGTAGAAAATGATGAAAGCCATTGTTTAATTTTTTTTAGTAAATGCAGCTACCTTATTAAGTAATGACTGCAGCTTGAACACTTTTGTGCTAGAAACGTAATTAACAAGGCAAGTGTTAATGGCTATAGTTTGCATTGTTCAAAAATAAGAAATAACCTTGACAACCTCCATGATTTTCTTAATTTTCTAGGAGGTGGACGTGTTTCCCATTTAAAAACATTACCTCTGTGTTTTGAAACCTCCCAACCTAAGATCACATAATGCATTCAGAATTACAAAGTTGCTTTTACTGCATCAAATTTTGTAGATTACTGCAATTTTAGTCTATACTAAACATATCAGCCAAATAAGTTCACAAATTGTTTTCTGAAAAATGACATAAATATAAGTCAACATAGAAAGTAATGTTTTTCAAGCAATGAATGGTTCAATAGTAGTTTAATTGCTGATTTATTGCAGTGTTTCCGGTTAAAAGCAACATGTTTGAATATGTACGTCGTGCACAAAAAATGTTTTCATTGTTAAGTTTTCTCGTCCTGAAATTTAGCAGTGTAAGTTTCTCACTAGTAAAAATCCAAACAGAAAATGGAAAGTGTGACTACATATAGAAGGATATACATTACCAGTGGTTCTTGGTGCAGAATATTTTGACATTCAAAGCACAGCAAAGTGCCTCTACCAGTGCAGTCTGCAAATTAGTCTAAATTATACGGAAATGTGAAATAATATAGCTATAATAATAACACAATATGTTGACATCAAGATGCAGTGTGTTGATGCACAAAATGTTACATTTCAAATGTAGTCATATTGATCAATGTTGTGGTTTATTTAACATGAATAATTAATGTATTAACAAAGAAACTTTTTATTTTCTTATTTTTCAGCTGTGACTGCTTTTTGGTTTAATATCTATGGTGCAGCTGTTAAAATCCCCAAAAACACAGATTACAGACTACTTGTTGGTTTATTTGTTTGTTTTTTTGAGAACATTGGTGCGTAGGCACCTTTTTGTTTTATATTTATATTCGATGTTAACAGATTCACGAAGGACTGTATTTGGCTCAAAACAATACTGCTATGATTCTTTAGACCACTTGAGGGAGACAGAGTCAAACAAAACCTCAACATTTTCCCACATTGTTTGCCTCTCATTTTAAAGCTTAGATGCATACGAAAAAAACACCACAAAAATATTGTTTTAGGTATTTGTTTTATTTTAACATTTAAGCATTCATGTAGCATTTACTATTTATTCACATTGTGTGAATAAATATAAAGATGTGGCAGTTTTGACAGATTCATAAATACTGACATGGATCACCTTTATAAGGCAGAAATAAACTTATAATACCTGCACAACTATATTGTGAATAGTGGTAGTCTGACTTGCTGTAATGGTAGCTTCCTTGTAGAGAGGAAGAATCTGTTTAAGTGGTAAGAGGATGTGGAAGATTGGTCTCTGTGTAACATTATCAGAACCTATGTCATTTAATGTGCTGTTTCCTCTGCTTATGAATACATTGAAGTATACAATACCTACCTGCAATTGAATATGTGATGGTGTATATTACTAATGGTTCTTGATGGATGGCATATTATTAGGAGCATAACAAAAGTGCCTCAGTGGACTTGCTGTTTGAAATGATATTAAAGATCTGTAACTATATGTGGAAAGTTGTGTTCTTATTCAAACCTGTCCGGAAAAAGATAAAGAAACAACAACAACAACAATAATAATCATCATTATTAATATTATTATTATTATTATTATTAATAATAATAATAATAATATAAATATCTAATTATTTTAGATTTTGATATTGTTAATATTTTTAATGTCATTATTATTATTATTATTATTATTATTATTATTATTATTATTATTATTATTATTATTGTTATTATTATTATCATAATTATTATTATTATTATTAATGAATATTGGGGTCTTTTATAATTATAATTATTTGAATATAATTATAATATACTAATCACAATAATTCTAATCATTCTTATTATTATTCCCAATAGTAATAATAATAATAATGAACTTTCATTACTTGATTATTTATTATTAGGTGTTTGTTTATACACAGAGTAATCACTTATTTTGTGTCATCTGTATGGATTGATATAACCCAGTACAATACAGTTCTGTATTCGATATTGCAGTTCAATAAGAATAACATGACAAATAATCGTTGAGTTGAACCAACACCGTGTGTGTGGTTACAGGTGAAGCTCTTTCCTTCAAAAATAACAACAAATGACGTCTACCTATACATTAAACCTGTCTTTATAAAAATGGTGCCATAAGCACCCAGTTTAGCAGTGGTATGTCAAGATGCAATCTGGTGAAGACACATTATCTGATGAAATAATTTGACTCCTGCCTCAGACTTAGTTTCTAATGTTCCAAGCTACTTGGCATGAAATTGTGCTGTTGGGAAGGACAAAGGTGTTGTTTTCTGCAAGACAAATAGGGTGCTGATTTTCCCCTTTGCCCCTCCAAACACGAGAGAAACATGTAAAACACCATGACTGTGTGAACCTTTAAATTTATGGAGCTTGAACATGTCATGGAAACCTGAAGCTGGGCCTATGCATAACCACAGACATATTACACCTGTCTGCTGGGAACAGAGGTCAATTTCCTTTAAAAAATTCATTTTTTTGTGTGGCCTTCTGTTTTGCCTCTGTGTCCATAGTCATTTCCACTGTTTTCCACTTTTGACATCAGTCCTAGCTGTTCCAAATACACATGCACACATGCAAGCACACAGTCAGACTGCGTTGTTAGGACAGCTGTCCTGCCAGTGTGAAAATGTACTTCCAGTCTGTATACAGACGTCATTGCCTGAAACAAAGTTATACAAGCACAGATATAAAAGAGATAGGACGTAATATATAGCTTTAATGTTTCACTTTCTTTTGCATTTAGTGATTTAAAGCACAAAATCTGCCAAAACAACAGATGGCACTAGTCATGTTTATCAAATAGATTGTCAACAGAGAGGCTAACTTTGGAGCATGCATGACCCGTACTGACAGTTAGGGGGTCTTTCTGCTCACAGGTATGTGTCATTTCATATAATTATGTCTTTATCTTGCCTCAATCACAGTGAAACTTGCTCTCTCTGGTAATTTCTACTGCTTTGTTTCTGTTTTAAATGAGCCACATAGCATGTTAGTGATTTAGGGAGGACCATCAACATGTACAGTGTGTGCCATGATCAGAGAAACATTAGAACAACCTGACGTCACCATAATTTATGTTAATTAGCATTATTTTGTAATTTAAAGTCACAAACCTGGTGTTATGTAGGATGAAGGTTTCTGTAAAATCTAAAAGCAGACCACATGACCAGTATTGATCATATTCTTCAGTAAAACACACAACCTTTCTTCCTGCTCTCTCTCTCCTGCAAACTTTGGCAATCAACTCTAAGAAGTGCATTGATGTAGTCAGGAGAGTTGAGCAGCTATTACAGATAATGATCTTATTTTGTTACATTGCCTTTTGCAGATCTTGCTGTCATTTGATCGCGTCACCCCTCCTGAGGAGTGCCTTTGTGCTCATAGAGTTCACCTACAGTAACGACTGTATACTGAATTCAATAGGATTGATTGAAATAGTTCCTCAAATACCCTTGAAGCTACAGCTGGTAATTTTTTAAATAACATTTTCTGATTCCTAAACCGTAAAACCTCCTACCGTTGGTGTTTAATTTTGGACAATCAATTAAGCACTGCAAAAATATTACCAATCACCACACGGGGGCGTTTCAGAGTCAGTGTCAATCATGTCTCTCATACACAAGAGAGGCCTCCTGTGGTGGGAGGTCTATAGTTGCTATGTTTCTACTACTTTATGCATTGGGACACTGGTTCTGGTGTGGTAAATGAATTGTATACACCATGCAGACTACTTGTATTGCCGTGGGATCATATTATCAATTTCTTGTGGATACTTTGCACCGTTATCATCATGCTTTTAAAGGGGAATGGGTTTGCGTCCACTCAGTCAATTAACATTAAAGTGATAGTTCGGAATCTTAAACATATCACATTGCGCCACCAACTCCTTTCCTGACGCGAGAACGTGCGCCAAATGTTGCTCCAAAATGAAAGCAAGTGGATACATTGCCCCAAACAACACAATTTGAGCGGCATCCAAAAATGTTTTGAAGGATGCACAACAACACAAGTATGTCAGAGAATGTTAATTGGCTATATATACAGCCCCCATGGCTCCCTAAATGTCAGAACTACTTTATAGGTTGAACTGCGCTCTAGTGCCATATTTATTCGCCTAAGGTGAAACGAGCGTTTATTTACGCGTCAGTTTATTTACTTTATCCACCAGGAAGAATGAAAATGAATGAATGAATATGGCACAATAATTAACCTTAATTGCATTATTCAGTGGTCGATAAAGTCACAAGGTTTCAGGTTCGTCTCACTTTCTTCCTCATTGGACATTTCAGATTTAGATCTGAACTATTACCTGGTCCAACTGGCATTACAGAACACAAGATCGGCTAGGGTAGGCCGAAACAAGATATCACATGATCCATGATGATGTCTCGTGGAAAAGGTCCATAGAACACACAAATGAGTCAAGGGATCACAATCGGATCCATGCAAACTCATTAAATAATCACTAAAATGCCAATTCTGCAGCATTTCACAACATATGCTCTATAGCGATTGCAAATACGACTGAGACATAAATATCCATGAGAATTTGAGGGGTGTGCCATTGCACCCCCAAATGATGTCCACTCTCACACGGGCCATATGGCAGTTGTGTGCCCGGCTCTCTGTGCACACAGGCTAACAGCTTGGTGGACACATAATTAATTTGCTGAGGCGTCTGCCATTTATTTTCCAACCTACATTTTGTTAATTAGACAGAGGAGGTTAAAATCAAATGAATGTGTCTGGGTATGTTACGGCTGCTAATTGTGTGGAGTGCGGTCACTTGTGGGAATACGGAGTCAGGGGTGATATTTGAGGTTGTTGGGGAGAAATACAGTGAAAGCATAAATTGTGTATTTCTTTCTCATGTTCTCTGTAGTGCTTATGCTCTAATCCTCAGAGGAGCAGGGCCAATCAGTGATGATCACATATGAAAATGAGAATTAGCATAATTTGAGATGTTAACGTTGCTATGGAAAAATGGAACAGAACAGAAAGATGAATTATCTACACAGGAGGACGTTTTCTTTTCAGAGACATGCTTTACATTGTGTTTATATGTGTAATTTCTATTGCCCTGTGTTGCTTAGAGCATAGCCTGACACCTCCAACTCGCCCCTCCTCCATTGACTCGTGTCACTATGCTAGTGTTGCCATTTACTTCACCAAGCAATAATTTCTTCTTCCCTGTCTCTGTGACCAAAGTTAAATCAGACTTGGAATATGAATTTAATCAAGTTAATTGACTAGTAAATACGAACGTTATCAAGAGATATAATGACGAGTGTAAATCTAGATGATGCCTATTTTTTATACTTTGTAGACATCAAAAGATGATGACATGGATGATGACATCTGAGAATCTATTATTGAGAAATCACGACTTGCTAAAATGGCTGTCTTGTGTAATTGTTACAGGGACTGCATATAAACCCTGCTTATTGGCTACAGATGTCAAAATGATTTCGTAATATGTTTTCATTTAATATAGAACTCATGGTAATGCACTCAGTAATTAATTAGCTGTGGGAGTTTACAAACATTACTGTATATCTGCCATACAACTTCAAGTGTGAATCATACATGTTCCCCTCTTTTTTGGTGATTGATTCTAGCTAATAAGGGCTCAGACTTGAAGACCGTGCAATCAAGGTTAATGGCAATACAGATGATTGCAGCGTTTATTGCACTCGTTCGGCCTTTCAGACGATGATGCTGCTAGACGCCACCCGCAGCAGCTGTGTGGAGGGGACGCTCGTGTATGTTGCCCCTCGAGCTGAGCAAAACGGGGCATGTTGTCTGTGGTGGCAGTTCCTGCTGTTGTTAATCACCTGCCTTCCCCAGCCCCACCCCCCATCTCTGTCATTCTATCTCTTGTTCTCTCTCTCTCTCCCCTGCACTGATTTGCAAGCACAGATTAATATGAGCATGGGGGCCTTGATGAAATTTTGCTGTTATTGTTCCCAATTTTAGCAACATCTTTTATTGTCTTCATCATTCATTTACAGCAGGGAGAAGGGGGGGTGTCAATTATGCAAATTATCTTGCACACTTTTGCAGATTACTTCATTCGCTTGCCATTGTTTGTGAGAATTTAATTATTAAATATTATTATGCTCATGTTTCGTTCAATTTTCCGAAGCTTTGTTTCAATTTGGTCTCTCCTCCAGCTGCTCATCCCTGCTCAGAGCCAGAATCAAAGCCGCCTGCCATGCCAAGGCCAAACACACTCCCCTCAATTTAATGATTGGGAACTTAGTCCCTTGCTCTTCTCTGTGAGCTCAAAACTATGATTGGAAAAAGGTTCACCACATAAGGTTTAATGACCAGGAATTGCGTTTATTCAAAATTGACATTCAATTATGTATCACCTAATGATATTTTAATCTCTTCTTTAATTCCCAGGAATTGGCTTTTCAAAGGCTTTGTCTGGCAGCAACATAGACAGCCTGAATAAAGAATACAGATTGGTATTAGATCCCAGAGATGATAGTGAAATTAAAGCTTTTATAGTTCACACATTCAGAGGGAAAGCAGTGTTCCTATTTCCTGTGGCCATCACTGCCATCTTTCTTCTGACACGATAAGTTGGGAATTTAAGTTTTGCAATACATTTATAGAAAGCAATCAATTTTACTAACTAATTTGAAAATGCTTCATAGTCTTAAGGCAGGTTAAATCTATCAGGTGTACAATAGATGGGCTGATCTTGCTCATTGATACCTTTTATATTCCTTTTTTTGATACCTTTTATATACTATCTGCCACATCAAAGCAATTTTTACGACATTTAGTCTTACACCTCGGTAGAATTAGTTAGGCAAGTCATATAGAGGACAATTGGGACCATTTTGTGCATCACATGCCATTGACATTACATTGTCCAAGTGGTTCAAAGTGACCAGATGTGTAAGTGACTACACGTTGAGCCATGTGCACCTAGTGGTGCTAAAAATGGGATGAAGCCAAGGGCGCAGTCAGTGACATTTGAAAACCTAGGCATAGATTGCCACTTTTACAGCACATCTTGCACCATCTCCTTCCTCCATGCCCATGCCCCTTGGCTGCACCACAAGGCTATAATAATCTAGCTATGTGATGCCCTTTTTTTGACTGTGGCACTGTTTATCTCATACACATGCCTTTTATGCCTATAGGTTAGCAGTAAATGTAAACACAAACTGCACCACTGGCATTTAATGGATAGGATTGGGTCATAAGATTGCCTCATGAACAGGTTCCTGAAGTGGAGGAGCTGGTTCATAAGGGGTTGGGGGCTGGGCTTGAAACAACGTAACCCGAGGAACACTTTCTCTCTGATTACTCATTGACATTTTTCTGCCTTGTGGGATATTTCTATTTCTGACAGTTGTTCCCGCAGTGGGTATGTTCAGCAGCATGTCGAGGTCCTCTCGTCATGTTGGTCATGACGGTGGCTGGGAGGAACAGCTGTCTGCGCTAACGAGGCCATAGCCACATAGACCAGTGAGGCAGCGGTGCTCAAGCAGACCAGAGCACCACTCAGGCTCCATAAGGCCTGGGGATACATAAACAATGACTTAATGAGAATGCGTGCCATTACAGTAATTAACACAGTTCACGTCAAGCACTGTCAGCTTTCAAGAGTTTCAGAAAGGTTTTGGATTACACTGAAAAGGCTGGCATGGAATGACCACAGGCCCTCCCTGTAACATTCAGAACACACTGTATATGGAGCAGAAACACACTCAATGAAACGCTACATAAAAAGATTAGTCATGTGCCATGATCTGTAATCAAAACACCAACCATATATGTCATTATCCAGCACATTCCATCTGTGGTTTAACGTAAACTAATGTTTGTCATAAAATATATGTAAAATAGATAATTTCCCTCAGAAATGCATATTTTTTAACTAATATGTGGTGGCCATATTGATGTTTCCATGAGCTCTGCCTTTTAGGTGCTGGATTTCAAGGAAACCTGGACCTAACTGTTTGTTTCAACTTGTACAAGGATGTGGAGCATATTTATCTGCATGTCTGGATACAGATAGCATGTTAATGCAAAGTGTAAAGGGGCCAAAATCACCCTCCTTCAGCATGGTACTGACCAGCCATCAAACATTAAATGGACACAGCCATATTTTTTGGAATGGAATAAAGCGCATGAGTAAACAAAACTCAATTTCCTTCAGTGGGAGCTCCCATGTTGTAGTGTATTTTCATATTATCATCAATATTATACTGTACTAATATAATTTTAAAATGTGAGGAGTAGAGGGATGGTCGAAGAGGAACAGAGAATGTCACAGTATCAACAGAATATGCCCCTAAAAACAACAAAATGTTGGCCATCAGTATTTCATAAATAGGAATGTGTATGTATAAAATATGTGAAACACTGATAAGCAAGACTGTCAAGTCTTATTAGCTATGAATTTATTGTAAATTTTAGTTAATATCTGTTAATGGGGGTGAGGTTTGGTAAATATTTGTATTAAGAAAGTATTTCATTTTATTTGTACTGTAATTATTCTATTTCCCAGTTACCGAGGTCTTGTCCTGTCTTTTGTCTTTTGAAGCAGTAGCTGTAAATTATCTCCAGTCACAGTCACAACACTGATTTATAAAACCTTAGATAAAAACCATCCATTGCTATTTCTTGTCAAACTCCAGGAAGTAAAAAGACAATGGTAGATTTAGCTGTTGAATGGGATTCATAGAACAAGCCTGGAGTGGTGCAATATAAACAAAATAAGTCAGAAATATGTTATTATTACTCATCTGTAGCTTGAATGCTTCATTTTATATACTAAATGTGACTTGTATGCAGGTGATTTTTTTTAAGCAAGTCAATCTGTTTTCCCTGTTTAGTTGTGCTGTGGTTTCCTTCTCTAGTGAGGAGCTTTTTAACTACCTCAATGAACTCTGCCAAAGAGATGGGTGAGGCTTCCCTGAGTCCTCTGACTCTGGACAAATTGGTCTGGTTCAGGAGTTCCTCAAAGAGTTCATTCCACCGGCTGACTATATCCTCAGTTCACATCAGTAGTTCTCCTCCCCTGCTGAGAACAGCCTGGGCTTAGCCCTGCTTCCCCTTTCTGAGTCATCTGACAGTTTGCCAGAGCGTCTTTGAGGGCAACCAGAAGTCTGCATGGCCTCACCAAACTCCAAGTTTTTGCTTCTGCAACCACTGAAGCTGCCAGCTCTTCTGGCCTGCCGATAACTATCTGCTGCTTCAATAGTCCTCTGGCTACTCAAGTCTGAAAAGCCTCCTTCTTTGTTGCCAGTGGTTGGTCCAACTTGGCACTCACCTAACTGGCAATGCACCGAACCCTTGGGTGCAATGCCGATTAACAGCCG
>OMOW01104888.1:0-15216 GCA_900312555.1 Lamprogrammus exutus
GCACTGAAAACTCCTCCACAGAGCGCATTACACAAATGCTAGGTTGGCCAAAATATTCCCATACGTCAGTGATGCCTGCTGTAGATGTAAGCAATCGCCAGCCAATCTTATTCATATGCTTTGGGCCTGCCCCAGGTTAACGGACTATTGGACAGACATATTCGAAACTTATCAAAATGTTTTCCATATTCCCATAACCCCCTCACAGCCATATTTGGAATCCCAGCGGAGGACAACTTTCCCATTGCCATGCAGAGGGTTATTGCTTTTACTGCACTATTAGCCAGACGCCTTATTCTTCTCAAATGGAAACACGTTTCCCCTCCTAGACATACTAGATGGATTGAGGAGGTCTTGCATTGCATCAAACTTGGGAAGATTAGATTCTCTCTAAAAGGCTCCCTAAAAACTTTTAGTAAGACCTGAGAACTATTTTTAGATTACATAGGCACATGGTCTGTCTGCCTGACGACAATGCGAGCAATAGCTGAGTCCCCCCCTTAAACTTTATTGGTTTATTTTTAATTTACTCGGTTATTTATTTTATTTCCCAATATTATTGCATGTTTTTTGCTTATGTATATGTGCTCTTTGTTTTGTTTAGTTCCTTACCTTCTTGGGAGACGGGGCATGGTGTGGTGGGGGGGATGGAGGTTCAAGGAGGGTGGGAGGGAGGTACGACTGTAGAAAGGGTGGGTGGGTGACAATTTGGTGGGGTGTGGAAGGGAGTTATGGAGTTAAGGGGATACGGGAAGTGGGTGGTCAGGTTGATTGGATAAAAATGTACAAACTGTGGCTGTGTCTTACAATAACAGGCAATTTTTTTGTTTGTACACAAAATGAATAAAGAGATTTTTTTAAAAGTCTGCCAAATTTGCAAGACTTGAGGTTCACGCCTACACAAAAGCAGTAAGCAACAAGCAGACCCTGCACTGCCCTGACAGCTTCATTTAGCAGGGTTGTAACTCAGTGTGTGCAGCATTGCTGCACTAAGGGAGAGAATGTATTTCTTGGAAAGGAAATTGGAAAGGTTTCAAAATAGACCCCTAAATGAAAATAAGAACATGGAAATCTGAATAATTTGTCCCATTTAATGCATGCTATAACTTGGTGCCCAGCAGCTTTCTAATGATACGGTTTTAAGTGCGAAATTTGATGTTTTGTGTATGTTTAGGTTACCACTACAATTTCACAGTGGGTATTCCACTCCCTCCATAGTTTCCTTAAAAGCAACACCTGCAGTTTGTATTGTCGGAGGAGGGTAATAATGGAGGTGGAATTGACTATACGTTTGTGGAAGGCCAGAGACTGTTGAAATATCCATCATTGGTCTTTGCTATAATTTACACCTGGTTTCTCTGACATTCCTCAGATCATGATTTGGAACACACAACACTGCATCGACTGTCCCAGTATAGAGATGATAGAAGACTTTAGAAATGAGGCAGTGGACTTTAGTTGGCTGCACTGTAGGGTCTTATGTAGAGCTTTTAAAGTCAAAGCAAAGTTTACAGGACCAACAGGATTTACAGCACAGACCCTCATTATTCTGCTTGATGTAATCAGTGCTATAAACCAAATGTCCAGGTCTACAAATAGTGTAGACTATATATATATAATAGGAGTTCAATTAGTTGTTGTTTCTCACCCTGTTCTGGCAACAATCTAAATATCTACAATGCTCAGGAGTTTCCAAGAATGGGAATTTTATCAATATTAACCATGGAAATTCAAGTAAAATTTTGGCAGCAATTTAAAATCTGTTCAGGTTATCTTTCAGTATATGGGGAAAATAATGCAATAAAAAAGATAAAATGTCTTATTCATCTGAAAAATATTTTTTCAAACAACGTTGCAATTGTTAATGACCCATAATTGTTACTGTAAAAATCAAATCACTTCATAATTATGAATAAGTAATTTATATCAATAGGGCAGTATTGCTGAGAAAACCTATGCACATATGAACATTAAAGCAGCAAGCTGTTTGATCATATCGTGCTCAAATTAAATCTACGACTAAATATCCACACTCACACGCTGCATCATGTTTGATGCAGATATTTCCTGAGACTTACTATATCAAGTGTTTTTATTCTATTGCCACTTCATCTTGCCACATTTTACTGGGAATGTAGTTTGGTCCCAGTCAAGCAGTATAAAAGATGTTGTTAGGTCTTAGAGCTCTGGATTCTGGTTTACGTTTGTCTGACCAGTATGGACCAGTATGAGTCGGCTCAGCAGTCACCAGCCGACGCACTATCAGAGCTCTATCGTACGAACGCCGTCTATTGTATTTGGGCTTTCCATGTGCGGAGAACTGAAAAGGCTGTTCTGTGCAGTTTGGCACAAGATGAGACAATGTTCCCGTTATTTCCGAGCGACATCAGTTCATTAGAACTGGTAGACCTCGTGTTTTATTTCAAATGTTTCTGCCTCTCTCCTCTCGTCAACAGAAAATTTCAATACCACGGTCGGAAAATCCGAACGAACTACAAACCTTTACTTTCTACCTGTCAAACGTGGGCAGAGATAACCCCCAGGGGAGCTTCGACTGCATCCAGCAGTACATCAGCAGGTGAATGCAAATGGAGACATACATGCATACTTTACATACTCTCACACTCACTCTATCTCCCTCTATCTCTTTCTCTGTCTTTCCTGACTTTAGTTACTTTCTTCAGGACGCATGCTAAATACGTGTCACGTTGCACAAAATTCCATTTCAAAACTTTATTCACATTTAGGAGGATTTGAACTATGACCATTGTTGCTTTGTGTGTTCCCATTCAGAGGAGTTGTTTGTTTAACATAGTTAGGACCTGAGCTAAATCACGAAGCGTCTCGGTCAGATGTTTTGCAAACACCCTAGATGAACAGAATTGGGACTTTTACTCCAAAAAGCACCCAAGTCGAAGGTTTATGGGCTTTGCACATGATAAATTAAGTTTCATCTAAACTATCAACTATAACTACTAAGTTCTTATTTACACTTTCTGTCCCACTAGCCTAAGTAAAATGCTAAGGCAATTGGGCCTGATGTGTTTGAACTGAAAGGAGAAAAGAGTTTTATGATTACATAACCGTTAAATTTCTAACCCCTTCATTCTGAGAATATTTCTAGTAAGTGGGTGATTTAAGGTTCATCCACATCCTTTTCTGAATCCTAATCAACCATAAAATTCCATTCTAAACCCAAAGGACAGAGCTCAGCTTCCACTGACTGCTGCCAGCATCGTCGTATTTTTTTTTTTGCCAAAGCCTCATCAAAGTGGAAGAGACCTGGAAAGAATTTGATTTTGGAGCACTGATTCATACTGTGGAAGTCCATAGTTGAATGGAAATTATATATATAATAGTGCCCTCAGGGTGTTTGACAGGAATGCTGTTGGGTAAATTTTGTGAAATCTTTGCTGTTAATGCTCAAAAAATTATTTGGCCTTGCAGCATTCTAGAAATCAGCGTTCTCCAAAAGGAAATAAAATCTGCATGTTTATTTCAGTTTCCTGCCATTGTCGTATAATTGCACTACTTAAGTACTCATGCATGTTCTAAAATGACTGCTGATTCCCTCCCAATCTTTTCCAAATCAAGGTTTGGTCACTCTGTATCTCCCCTTTTCTCTCACCCTAACCTCTGTGTGTTGGCAGTGAGGGGAGCATTCAGCTGGATTGTCTGGGTGGGATCCAGGACAAAATTACAGTTTGCGCTACTGACGACTCCTACCAGAAGGCCAGGCAAAGCATGGCCCAGGCTGAGGAGGAGACTCGCAGTAGGAGTGCTATTGTCATCAAACCTGGAGGAAGATATGTAGGTGAGGAGATATGAAAAGCATCTTACACATACCAGTCAGTCAAGTCATTCTCTCAACCACTTCCTCTTAGGAATACAGGCTCACGTACAGCACTCTTAACTGACTATATAACAAAAAACAATGGGAGGTCAAAAGACTCCAACCATCTTACACAATTGAGTGCAGAAATGCACGTGATCACGCATATTCATTCAGAAACACTTTTGACCAATGATGATGCTGCACAAGTGAAGGAGTTCAAGAATCTTGTAGGTCTTGTTGATGAGTGAGTGCAGTGCAGGTCACTGTACCACACTGTCATGGTGAATTTACTGTTGACTCTACATTCCAAACCTCACCTGTGGTCACAAGCTCTTGTTAGTGACCAAACGAATGAGATTGTGGATGCAAATGGCCAAAATGACTTTCCTTTGCGGGGCTTCAGGACTCTTTCTTAGGGACAGGGTGAGGAGTACACACGTCAGGAGGGAACTCTGAGTAGAACTGCTGCTCCTTCCGGAGCAGCTAAGATGGTTCAGGCATAATCAGAATGCCTCCCCTAGGAAGTTTTCTGGGCATGTCCAACTGGACTTTGGGGCAAACCCAGAATTATAGATTCCATCTGGTTTGGGAGCATGGGAAGAGCTGGAAGATGTGGTTAAGAAGGACATCTGGGTTACTTTGTTTTGCCTGTTCCATCTGTGACCCGGCCACGGATAAGCAAGGACACAGTGAGGTTAAGCTCCCTCCCGTCTATTTATTCCCCCACATTGCTGGTGTTGGTTCAGTGAATCGAGAAGAATTAAGTATTAAAAACTGGCAGTATTTGTGTACACTGCAAGATCCCCAAATGTCCTTACCAGTTCACACTGGACTGGACAGGGTGTTAGATCTGGGGCTGTATGGCACAGGGCTAGCACACTGCCAATATGCCTCATCTGTTAAAAGAATCTAAATAAATTTCTTGGTGATTGGTTCCCAGCAGTTAAATATCAGTGCGGCACACACACACCCATACACAATTAAACTGTTTGGCATGAATGCAACTTAGATGCCAAGGGGCATAACTTGCACGCACTGACTTTTTGTTTAGGTCCCAGGCCTGTGCTATAAAACACGTTGTGCTACATTGCAATAGAAAGCCACAGTAACTTTTCCTCATTGCCTGCAAAGAAAGGGAACCAGTATAACCTAATTCACAATTGAGCAATGAATCAAAAATTGTTTAGTCCAAGTGTGCTGTGGTACCGCACAGTGTTTTTGTCTCAGTGGGAGGCGGTGCACGACTCATCGGAATCTGATTCACCTGAGAAAGCCTGCTGGGTGAGGTGTTGACGGTTGTTTATAATGGAAGGGTGGAGGTGAGATGAACACAGCTGCGGTACAGATCAGTGTGTGATACTGTCTTTGTGAGTCACTCATCTGCACATTCTACCTGCTATCATAGGTTATAGTTGAAAGACAAAAAAAACCCTCTTGTATTCCCCGATGAGTTTATAGTTAATTTCAGAACCTGGTTGGCTGCCCATCAGTGACTCCTTCACTGCTGATCGGACGTGTGATTTAAACTAATGAATTTAAGTGCCTATTGTAGTAATCAAAGGCTATAAAATAATTAGTGTCTTCTAATGTTCAGAGGTGATGTGATTCAAGTCGGTGATCATTTTTGAGACTAGTGGGGTTTGGTGCCAGACTGCATAATATTGAAAAGTGTTTGTAATGTTTTCTTTACTTCCATTTACATTGAAAAGCAAAGAATGTTAGAAATCCTCTGTCTGGTTACAGTTTTTTGTTCTTTATTTGCCTGATGTGCTCATTGTGGAAAAAGATGCAAACTTGAGTAAAATCCTATTTGAATTAAACGTTGAAAGACAGAGACATTTACTCTGACAAGGCAGGAACAAAACCTTAAGTAGGATAAGTGAAACTGTACATATCAATTTGAAAATTGATTTGATACTTTGCAAGAACGTGACATTAACTTTTTCATTTAACAGTGAAAGTTGTTCATTGTTTTACCAAGAGACCATGTCGAACTTTTCCGATATCAACCTGTCTTTCCTCTGCATCTCAGGTAAGAAGGTTCAGATCCGGAAACCGGCACCTGGGCTATCGGATATTGCCCCGTTGCGACGGACATCTCGGCCAGTCCTCATCTCTAGCAGCACGCAGAAGAAGAGCGCGGCTCAGCTAAGGCCGCTCAGAGAGCGCCTCACACACCTGCTGGCCCTCAAGCCTTACAAGAAACCTGAGCTCATCCTGAGGTTGCAGAAAGATGGCCTCTCACAAGTAGACAAGGACTCCCTGGACAGCCACCTGCAACAGGTCACACACACACACACACACTCAAAAACCAGGCACATTTTTGCCATGTGTGGATACATTCAGTCACCAACTGAGGCCTTGTCACTGATCCTCAGATTCTGCAGAGGCACGCCAATACACTCTGAAATCACCCGTTGCTGTTTTTCATGTCATAGGTGGCAAACCTTAATGGGAGGGACAACACCTTCACATTGAAGGACTCTGTGTTTAAGGACATTCAGAAGGACTGGCCAGGCTACACTGAAGGAGACCAGCAGCTTCTCAAGAGAATACTGTTCAGGTATGTCAAGACAAAAATAGCATTATTTTTTACTTCTACTATTTTGGTAGAGATGGTGTGACAAATGTAAATATGACAAGAGCCTGACAACACAAGGTGTCAAATATTGACTTAAAGTCCATGGTCTGCAAAGGTCTAAAGTATGTAGCAGCACTGGTTTACAAAATGTAACTCCCAAATATGGAAGATTTAGTATCCTGTGGAGTTTGGACCCCACGTTGCACTAAAAAAGAAAAATGAAAGAAAATTAATAACCATATGTTTAGAGCCATTGTCCTTTCCAAAATACATACTAAGTGACATTTTATAGTACATTGCATATGTATTTATATATTTTCTTTGCAGTTTATTGGCGGTGAGTGTTGGCTGTGTAGTTGGCAGTGAGTGTAGTGACCCAGAAGCATAGACCTGATATGTGGGTGCTGTTCTGGTCGCTGTATAGTAGGCGAATATCAAGTATGAGAACCAACTACACGTAGCCAGTGGAGCGTATGGAGCGAGTGTGACATGGGCTGTTTTTAGTCGGTTGAAGACCAGACGTGCTGCCCCGTGTAAAATCATTGGAAGAGGTTTAAGTGTACGTGCAGGCAGGTCAGGGCCGAATTATGTTGATACAGCAAATCAACATGATAAGAGACAGATGAAACATGAGCAGTAAAGGACAGAGAGTTGTCAGTCATGACGTCCAGGTTTCTAGCAGACAGAGAAATAAATGATAATTCTGATTGTTTTTTATCTTCATCAAAATGTAATCACTTACTTCACCACAGACTTCTATGTTGCTGGGGAAGCTGTCCCCTAAAATGCATTTTTAACTGAGAAAACTTTCAAAGCAGGAGTTCAGGTTGTCTTGGAGTAAAAAGTAAAAATATGAGGATAAAAGGTTTCCTGAAAACCTAAACTAGAATTGAAAATACTTTTACCTCCTCATATTAGTTTCTTCTGTTTAGAATGTCACTGGATGTATCATCTCCCAAACCACAGCAATCTTTTCACTTCTAATATATTTACTCTACTGCTTTCGCCCTGCCAGTTCTCTGAAGGACCTCCACGTTTAAATAACCATCTTTGCTGGATTTGTGATGCAACTTCAACACATTTGTTTACTCCTTGTGCCAAGAATAAGAACACAGGGTGATGTAAGAATTTTTGTGCTGCCAAACAGAAATATTCCTTTCCGACATGTCTGCGCTCAACATATTTCCCATTTGTTTTAACTTATCTGATTTAAATTGAGTGTGTGATGCTTGTCTTAGACTAGATTCTTGGCACTAAGAATGAAATTGCCCTTGGCTGTGATGAATTATGTTACACAAAAGGCTGGACAAGTTGTTTTTAAAAACATTTTGGTAGAATGACAGCTGTTATATCCTTAGGTAGACTTGTATGTGTGCTGCACCGAATGTGATCTAAGTGTTCTGTTTGTTGACAGCATGAGCTGCTGGCCTCTTTCCCAGTGGAAAAATCTGGTTTCTCAGGATCTGGGGCACTAAGGAAAAGCAAGCTCCCAGCTAGCTATATATAGACCAGGTAGCAATACGCACTGCTTAGTTATGGTTTACTTAGTGTTTTTGATGGACCAAAGCAAGATTAGTTTTTTAAATTTCAGGTTAAGCTTAGTTGTAACTATGGGGAGAACCTCAAAGGGCTGCTGGAGTGTTTTGTGTGTACATTTATTATGTAGAGGGATGCTTATGCACACATGTTGTCTTACTCTACCTCGAGCTTTATCAGTTGACTAGCAATCATAGCCTCCCACCTAACACCACCTACTCCTCCCATGCTCCATGAGTTTGGAGCTAATGCGGTCAGTCACGCAGGGGTAGCATAGCAACATGATCGCAAGGCATATGATGCAACCATGTCCCAGCACATGCTGATCTCTGTGTGAGGTGGCACTGGTCCAAGGTTCAGCTGTCTCGCTCTGCCTGGTGTCTCACTACCAGCTCCTGTTTGTTTGTTTACTGACTGGCTGTCTCTCTGTCACGCGTACAAACAACAACACTGCCCCGATTGAACTGTTGTGGGGCATTATTAAGACGTGGTGTATCAAACGTACCCCTACTGATGTCAACAGCTGAAGAACTTTTACAGTATCGCTATTCCAAATAAGATTTTTTTTGTACAAAATGGTCTTCTCCATTTTCGGTCATTTTTGTTAAGAGTGAGAACTGCCAAGTCAAACAAGCTCACTCAGAATCTCCTTAGAACGCACACTGTGGCTGTTTTTAGGTTATGCTATATATGCTATATGTTTCAGGGAAATGATTCCACTGGAACAGGGGAATGATTCCACTGGGAAAATTTCAGTGAAATACTCCGCAATCCAAGACGCCCACAATCCTGTTGGGTGCCAGCCATAGGATTTAGTCTGTTTGTTACAACACACAACACTTGACTGCTGGTTTGAGAGATGCACTGGTTTAAAAGCTCAGGATGCAATCACACCAATCTAAAAAGCTTGTACCAGATAAAACTTGGGATGGAATCGCGATTAGTTTTTCTGACATGTTTGAATTGGTACAACCCCATTTTGACTCGCATAGCTCACCTAGTATTGTTTTGTTTTGCATTCCAAGTGTAAAATTCCAAATCCAACAGTGTCTGATTGCCTTTGCCTGCCTATGAAGGAGCCAGAGGCGTGTCCTCAACACACACACACACACACGGCTGGAGACTCAGCAAAGGGGTTGCAATATGCAAGATATGTTGGGCAGCAATATAGTATACAGGGAGCATGATAAATCTATTCATGTCTTTTTGTTTACACTCCACATTTTTGTTACATTGTTTACATTCTAGGTGGGCTTATTTGCTAAAGGTTTACATTGATATTTTATTATCAGAAATACAGGTCAGCATTAGAACATGAGATGCTTAATGGCAAGAGCCGATTTTTTTTTTCTTTCAGTCATTATCAAAAATGTAGTAGTATTAAAATTGAACTCTTTGCAACACACTCTGCTTCACCATGGACTTTGCATCGTGTCATATCGCATTGTGTCCTATCCCACCACATCATCTCCACTGTGTTCTGTTTCTAGAAAGCAAACTGTTAGGATGACTGAATTATTGATGTGTGTGTGTGTGTTTGTGTGTGTGCGTGCGTGCGCGCGCGCGTGCATGTATGTTTTCTCTCACAGGAAACTGTGCCAGACCCAGAACACATCTGCCCCTCCACCAGAGAGCCCGCCCAAAGAGCAGGCCAGCAGCTCACCATCGCAAGTAAGCATCATTTCCTCTTCTGCCCGCTTCACATTCACACACAAAAAGGCTTCCTTCCTTATCCAAAAGCCTGTGTGTATGTAACTCCTCATCCCCTGTGGTCATACAGCTGACTAGAGCTGGGGATTTTTCTCATATTGCAAAATTTCAGAGTATACAATTTTTTATGTAATCAAACCAAAATGCACCCTTTTTGATTCAGACCGTCTGTTCATTGTTGCTGTTCTTTCAGTTTTCACTTGGCTAGAGATACTCGTTTTCATGTGCTTGTTTTCATTTATTACTGTAAATAAGTTCCGAAGAAATGCACCTTAAAAAAAGCATAGCAACTGCCAACTTTTCTTAAGCTTTGTGTGTTCACCAAAAAAAGCAAAAACATTTTTAGCAGAATTCTATCTTTCCTTTCTCTTAACTTTTTTTTTAAAAATTCCTTGTCCTGCTCCTCCTCGCTTTTTCCAGTCCCATTAAGCTCCTCTGTTGTATTAATAGCTCTTTCCTCACAGAAGCTCCTCACCTCCGACACCTAGTGTATGTTCCTTCCCTTCTGCTCCCTCCCTTAGTATACACAGTACACAAATACATGGGTAAACAGTTCTTCAAACTGTTTTTTTAAGCCTCATCTGTATAAAAAGAGAGCACAACAGCAGGTTAAGCTGTGTGTAAACCGTCTGGGCTCAGATTGGTGAGGGATGGTGCTGGGAATGCTGCCAAAGCAAACAGGTTAAGGAGCCGTGCAGGCCTAAACGGAGCTCCTCACTGGTCCCTGCTGTTATTTCAGAACCCCAAATTCTTCCTGTTGGGACAGCCAATACACTCCCAAAGTCGTTACTATGTCCTGAGTCAAACAGACCCTGTCTGTAATTTAATCCCTGCTATTGTGTAAATTGAGCACAGCCATTATAGTCCAAATGCAACTGTGGATACAGATCCTCTTTAACACAGTTACCTCTTGTAGCTTTCTTCATCTATGTGCCTATACTAGATGCTGAGCTGTTTCTATTTAAAATGAAGACCTCTGTGGGTCTTGATTTTTCAAATGCACTCTGTCCCCTCTCCAGATTTGTTTGCTCTGTCTTGTTTTTGTTTTTTTATCCTTGCTCATCTCTGGACTTGTATTACTCCTCACTCAGGTGAATTGAATTCATATTGAACCCAGTTTTGAGTTCAGCTACTAAAACTGCTACTTTTCTGCCAGAAACGGCCTGCAGCAGACTTCATCGATCCTCTGGCCAACAAAAAGCCCAGGATATCACACCTTGCCAGCAAGGCAGCAGCAGGCCCAATCAATGGCAAGCTCAGCTCCTCTAATGGGAGAGAGGCAGGTGGAGCACAGGCAGCAGTCTCTGTGTCAGATGGCGGCATGGTGACCAGCTCCCAGCATCTCCCTGTGCTGGACATCCCTCGTCCTTTCGAAGCACTGTCGGATGTCAGCAATGACTCCAGCCACAACGGGCGAGATTGTGACTCTCAGGAAGCTGCTGTGTCTGAGCGGCTCAGCCAACCGCCTTCACTGCACTCTGGGCCCTCAGGCCGCCTCACGCCCAGCACTGTCACTCCATCACCTGGACACAAAGCTCTTGATGGCCCTCAGGGCAAGACTCCTTCCTCCTTTCACAGCAAGTCCAAGAAGAAATCAAAAAAACATAAAGACAAGGAGAAGGCCAAAACCGGTAAGAGGGAAAGAGAAAATCATCAAGAGAATGAGAAGAAGAGGAAGAGTCGTGATGAACATGTGCCTCAGCCTAATCGAGCCTGTGAGATCAGCTCCAGTCCGGGGAGCCTTAAAAGCAACAGTATTCCACACAAAAGCACAGGTGAGACACAGGCACACAGTTTCCTTCAGTCTCATCTTTTCCCTCAGTGCATCGGATATAACTGCACAAAAACCTCATTTACTAAATACAATGCCATAACTCCTAACACACCAGAGAAGACATTTCTAAGAAAGTAGAAGACATTCCTAAATGTAATAAGTTGGATGTGGATAGACACCAGGTAGTCATCACTATGAGTAAGTGATGCATCGTGATGACCAACATGGATTCGCATCATGCGTGTTTGCATCTGTGCTGTACTGCAACATTTCACACCGCCCTGTTTGCTATAAATATGCTAAATTCAGCTTACCACAGCTGATGTGATCTACAGCACATCGACACCAAGCGCTTTAAGTGCTTTCCTCAGACTGCAGCAGGCAAAGCTGACAACTGGCCAATTTTAAGATTGGGCTTGACTTTTTCTGTTCATTCTCCTAATTTGCCTTACATCAACCTCAGTCGAGTGGTACTCATTTTAGGAGTGGACTAAAAATCTCTGTGTACCCCACGATAAATCACGGATTTAAAGAGCAAAAATGACGTTTTTTGATGTAATGACATACTTTGTGGTGTTGCATTTAAACTTGCACCACAGTAGCTTCTATGTGTAAACATGGTACAAGTTTCTGTTTGGGTTAATGTCTCTATTTTGACCTTTTCAGATCTGAATGGAATGTGCAGCATTACCAGTATTCCTTCGTCATCATCTGAGGTGGCAGATTATTTATCGTGAGTACATATCAACAATAGATTGTACTGCTGTGCTGATAACGTGACGGAATTTTTAACATTTTCAGCCATCGAGATGAGTTCATATACCTGATGGATGTTGATAGTAATTTAGTATGTACATAGTATTTTGCTTTTGCTCACGCTGTCTCCCTCTAATGGCCATTGTCCCCATGTGCAGCGTGACTTCCTCTCTCAAATCTCAACAATAATATTTCCCCGTATTTCCTTCCTAGGAAGTACACCGTGATTGGCTCTCAGGAACAGCGTCAGAGCTATAAAAACGATTTCAACGCTGAGTACAGTGAATATCGGGGTCTGCATGCTCGGATAGAGGGCATCACCCGGCAGTTCACTGTGCTTGACAACGAGCTCAAACAGCTCCAACAAGGCACAGACAAGTACAAGGTAGATTTTTCTCGAGGATACACAGAAAGCAGCCATCTTTAAATGTGTCTTAAAAATCTATTGTTTACTTCATACCTATTCATACTGCCGGTCCTTTTTGTGCGTCTCTTTACAGACAATCCACAATCAGATACTTGAAGAGTATCATAAAATAAAAAAGGTAGGTTTCCCACTGCAGGTGATTTTAGATGGCATAAATGATGTGGTTGTCGATGTCAGCAGATTGTGATGCTGTGTTTTTGGTGTCCCTCGCAGACTAATCCAAACTATAGCCAAGAGAAGAACCGCTGTGAATATCTACACAACAAACTGGCACATATAAAGAGACTTATTGCCGAGTACGATCAACAGCAACTCTAAATGTGGCACTAGGTGTACATTGTCTCCCTCTTATCTCTGGAAATGAAGCAGAGAAAGGAAAACTCTGGATTCCTCTTTCTCTACAAATGTGCTCCTGAAAGATGCCATGAAGAGAGTATTCCCCTCATTGCAGCCAAATGCTGTAGTGAGGACTAAGCAGGACGTGTGATCCTTTAATTTCTCTCCCTCTCTTTCTGTCCTTTTGTTTTTTTAAAGATGGGACTGTGCCTGGTTTGGCCAGGTCCATGTGTAGCTACAAGGCATACAGAAAATGCGTGGCTTTGTTTTTTTTTCTCAACAGCCCATCCTCCCTATAGTGCACAGAGGTCTGTGAAATAGTCCACTACACCCTCTTCAGACATGTCCAAATAATGTTGCCTGGAATTGAGAGTATATGAAGGGGGGCACTAAGATGGAATCCGTAGATTGTAAGCTAAATGCAGCGAATTAGTTTAAAGAAAAGTACAGAAAATTGAAGTGAAAGATGCATCAGATTTGGCCATATACTGAAATGGATGGTTGTGATGTTGAATTTATTTCACTGTTCTTGCTTTCTATTTATTTTTGACACTTACAGGGGTTAATGAGTCTGTTTTACACTCCTCAATATCAGTACTTCAGAGCTGTGTCTCTTTTTTGTCCTCACATCTTGAATGTCAGCCAGTATTTTATTCAGAAGCTGCCTTGCCCATCTACTTGTGAATCTGTTGGAGTTATTTTTCTCTTAAAGAGATACTGATGTTCCTATTGATTAAATCAAAACAGCTTCTAAATGCACACAGTCAGGCGCAGCTTTGTGCGTCTTGGCTTTTCTTAATCATGCGCAGATGTCTTAATGGGGATGTGTGTACAGTAGAAGCGTCCAGTCACTGTGTAAGTGATTAAAAGCAGAGATGAACACAGTCCCCTCGGTCAATCATGACAAGATACAGTGTTTGCTTTATCAAGTGGCTACAACCGTGGTCTTTGATTTTGTTCATTGTGTATCACACAGGACTGTATTTAGCTCTTCAATGTTTTACAAGTTTAGTTCATGATGTCTTTTGTAGCAATACAACTATTCCAAATCATCTGAAGAGCACATTGCCAACTCTGCTTTTCAAGCTTCAGAAGATCCTCTTAATTGTAAGATGATGCAGACATGGGGTGTAGATCTTTAGAGGTATTACTTTCAGAATCAGTGTTAAGAAATTTGATTTGGTTTAAACCATAGCTCTATTATCTCTTAAGTTATTGTTGTTTACAGTGGCTTTAAAACTATTACATGTTATGTTTTGTCTGCTCATCAATCCACATCATTGTCCATAAAGGCGACTGTTAATATGAAGCCATCCTCAATCATCTTCCAAGTGGAGCCTGGGGGACCCACTGCAGGGGCCTCTATTCCTAAGGCCTCTCAGAGTAGGAATGCTTATCTGTGATTAGTTTTGCCTTTTCGATTGTGACGTGAGATAAGCATGATCATGGATCAGCACTCCTCTCTAAGAAGCAATGTTTTGACGGTTAAACTCAACATATCTGAAGACAATGTAGAAATGCTGTATTAGACTTTGATACCTGATGGATGAATGATTATGCGAGTTTAGTCAGCAAATGCATTTCTTATATTGATCTTTTTATGTGGATATGAAAATCGGCACTTTTCCCCCCTAATCTTGCTGTTACCTGGAGTTTTGTTCAAATGAAACTTTTCTCTTTGTCCATCAGAGTGCATGCTTTATGAATGTGTTACAATGAACAGCCTTTGTATATTGACCTGAAAAAAAAACTGCCCAGTGACACTCAAAATCCAAGCAAAGGCCTAGTCCATCTGAATTAATATGTAATCAATTAGACGTGGCTCTGACCAGCATGTATACCAAAGTGCTTACTGAGTTGGATGAAACAAAATGCTCTTGCCAAATGTTGGCAAAGAAAGAATCCTTGTCACTGGATTCTTCTAATTAAATTTCAACAGTATCTTTTGTCTGTATAATTTCCGAGCATCATCGCAGTGGAAAACTGTTCAGTTGCTTCTTTTGAGAGTTCGGCGCAAGTGTAACATCAAGTTTTTTTATTTTGTATCACTCTCCTAATGCAAACATTACACGAGACTGCTGTTCAAGAGATCCATCTCAACAATGCTGAGCACTGCTGGGTCTAGACGGAGATCTGGGACTTGACGGCTCTCGAGAACTGAAGGGGTGAAGTGGGTGGGGGGGTGCTTTCTTCAGCACTCAGCATCACCCAGTACTGTGACCTTTAAAAAGAAAAAAGACAAAAAATGCCTTTCATCCTTA
>OMOW01104894.1:0-10829 GCA_900312555.1 Lamprogrammus exutus
TATATAATATTATATATATATATATATATATAGAATACATAATATAATATATAATATTATATATATATTATGTATTATATATAATGTTATATATATTTATTTAATTTAATATATAAAAGAATATATATTTAATATAAGTAAAAAATAAAGAATAAATAAAGTATATCATGCAATAAAAGATAAACAATACAGTATATATATATATATATATATATATATATATATACTAATATATATTAGTAAGAAAATGTTGGATGTTATCATCTGCTCTGTCAGTAAAAAGATGATTTCCAAAGCTGTAGTCAGGGTTACAATGGTAGGATTTATTTAATAGGGTTGCAATAGATAATTTACTTACTTGCATTTTACTTACTTGCATGTTCAAACAAGCATCTAAAGCCCTATTTTCTGTAGTTTTAGATCTTTTTAAGCTGAAAAATCCTGCAGCCCAGAGCAGCTGATTTTTTACACTTTTCCTGTGAACCTACTGGACAATGACCATGGGGTCACTCACGAAAAAGAGACAGAGAGAGAGAGAGAGATACAGAGAGAGACAGAGGCAGAGAGTGGAAGTTAAGCTGAGTGCAGATGGACCTCAGCAGTCCGCCCTTTGTTCTGCTCCGCCTGACCTCATATCCAGGAAGGATGGGCAGGGCTGGCAGCAAGGAGTGGGACTTAGGGAGAGAGAGAAAGAGAGACACTGGGATGGAGAAACACAGATGACACTTACCGTAAATGAGCCAGCAGTAAAAATCATAACTCAACTCATAAGCATTTTGCTTTTGGTATTCATGGACAGACGCGGCTGTAAAACATGACTCAAACGCCCAGAACCTTTTTTGCTTTATTTCATTCAGTGCCACAAATTTTCCTTAAGCAAGCACATACTGCACTGTGACACAGACCAACTCATTAAATAGTAGATCTCTTCCAGTGTCTGTGGTTATTAAGCCAGAGGAATGTTTCGTGTGGTTGAAGAAACTGCTGTGGTCTGGCAGGGGTCCATTTGCATTGTTACAGTCACAATTCTCCGTCGTTTCCTTCAGGTCGCACCGTGCCAGCAGCGCATGGGAAAATCTCCGGGAAAAGCCAAAACGCTGGGCCCAGCAAATCTGGGACCAATCATGGCGCTGGTCTGTGTAAAACCAGTTGGATTAACAGAGCGGGAACATGGTTGGAAAAACCTTGAGTTGTACAGCACAGTAATGTGGAACACTCATCTGCATTTACATAAACTTCAGGCCAGATATGAAACCATCAGCGAGTACAAACCCATAATATGTGGTTAGAGTGAGTCCATGTCTATGTGTATTCATAGACTACTGAAGAGGAGCCTATGGGTGGAGGGTTTGCAGGACCACCCTCACTAAAATGTTACTTTGGAGGGAACCTCTTCTTTGGTTTCAGGAAAGTTGAGGTTTTTCCTGTCATCCTTGTCAGCAGGGCAGTAATTTAAGTTCTCTAGCTACAGCAGCGACCACATGTGTGATTTCCAGATACTATTATGATATTACACTATTAAGCACTCATTTTAAAGTAAACTACAATATAGCCCACCTTCCCTCATAGTAGTTGGCCCCACAGCTGGTAAATCCATCCTAGGAAAATTTCCACCTCTCACTGTTTTTTATGGTGATATTGATAAATAAAATAACATACCAGAGTGAAACTGAGATTGGACATATAAATTACTTTTAAACAGCTTTACACAAGAACTTTGTGCTGTCTGTGCATATAGATACAATGCGTTTAACTAAATAACTCTTGACTCAGGGCAAAAATGTATATTAATTATTAATCATAATGCAATTGAAATGTATTGTCTTACAGATACCTATACATATAAGTATTATAAGGACATTCATAATTGATTATGATGCAATATAAATGATTGCTAAAAGAGAGGCTCTCATTACAAGCTGCTACCGGATAGAAGTAAAGGTAAAGGCTTTGTACTTTAGTACTTTTATCACATTACAGAATCTATTTGGCTGGTTATCACAGTAGCTGTTACTATGCTGGGGTTTGCCTTGTTCTAGCTCTCAACCATTCATTAGAGAGCAAGAGCTGGGGTCAGAGCCGTGGGCAGTGGGCACATGCATGTGCAATTACACGAAAACCCTGCCTTTAATTTCACTTGCTCCATTTTTAAGGCAACAACACACCCCATGAGTCTGGGCTACAAATCTGAGGCGGACTGTCCCCTCCTGCCCTGTGGCTTTGCGGTGGCAGTATTTGTAGACACGCCGGTCTCTTGCATGCAACTTCACAGCTGTGGCACAGTTTAGTCTAGCAGCAGCAAAGCCGGCCAAATCTAGAGCCACACAAAGAGAAAGAGGCCTTTGGTTTCGTCATTTCTTTCCACTGCCATACCTTTATCTCTTTCGCTGTAAAGTGAACTGCTTTTAATTTTTCATTTCATTTGTTTCCAATCGAGAGAATAATGAGATAGTTTTATTGATATTGCCGAAGAATCTGTCTTCAGTAAGTGGCTCCTCAACATATATCTTTCCAGTGTCACATTGACTGGCATTACCATATGAACATAAAATTTATGGATTGTAAACACACAATAATAAACAGTGAGAAAACCCAGCAACGAGCTGCAGCTGCAGACTAATTTCGAGGGCTATGATGATAATTTCATGGTTCCTAACCACTATTCCTTGCTGGCTGTTAGGTTGCCGCCTCCTCTACTGTATGTGAGGACACATAATAATTTATCCTGTTCCTATTTACATCCAGTGCATAATGCACTCCAATACAACACCACCAAAAATACAGCCTCAAAAATTACCAAAGAGAAGTAAATTCCTCTCTGACAGTTTCTATACAAATGTATTGTTTAGGTTTCACAAAAATAAAAAAAAAAAAAAAGATTTAAGGCTATATTCCAATTATTATATAGGGTAATTTTCTGTTTATGGATTGGTGTTGCTTCACTGTGATGTGATGTGATGTACATAAAAATATGGACAATTTGTAACAGGCTCAAGATTTATTATAAAATGTTGTGTAAATCTGAATTAATCACTCAGTCTCATCTAAATCAAGCTGATGTGTAAAAATACACTTTTACTCTATTTTGTGTGCAGGCTGCTACTGAGATGCACGTTTGTCCAAAAAATATCACTGCTGTGTCAATAGTCAATGTGTGTTTGTGCAAAACTCACATAGGCCATTGACACAGCAACATTAAAGCCACCCAGTTCTGCCACCTATTGGAAAGGAAAATCACAATGTAGCTTTAAACGTTACTATCTTCGCAAACATTGCTTTTCAAATTAAATGTGGCACCAACCCTACGAACAATCAGAGGACAAATCCCATGCATGAATTTGTGGACAATAAAATACTTGTGAATAGTTTGCCACGTAAACAGAATTTCCATGAATTTCAATAGTTTCCATTCTTTGCAGAAATTTCCACACGATCAAGGGTCGCTTCATGTAACTCTGGTGGTACATGAACCAGTTTGAGAACACCAGACCTGGTGAGTTTCAGTACTGAATATTATTAAACTGATCACGAGTCGAATTTCGAGATTCTCAGTCTTGTTCGTCATGCTCAGGGTCATGGGATTTGTCCTCTGATTGTAACAGGTTCCATCAAAATTCCTTGTATTTTTGGGAGATTTCTCATGGCTTCAGTTTGGTTCGGTAAAAATTATCTTGTGTTTGGCCATAAAGGATTCTTTGGCTACATTTCGTTAGTTGCATCAAGTAAATACAATTGCAAAAGCAAATTTCACGAGGTAAAAATAAATGATACATTTTGTGCAGGTGATCATGTGCATGGATTGTTCCCCCTCTCCTTCATTAGTTCCCATTTCCAAGCTCTGTTTTTTACCCAGACATTATTGAAATGTTGTTTCCCATAAATTACAATTGTGCCACAGCAAACTTGCAACTCTGCTAAAGTATGAAGAAAGCATCTAACCCTTCAAAAACCACAATAAAAAATAATAAATAGTCTGACATGTCACATATTCCACCAGAGGACGGCCATAAAACACGCTTTCTGACAGGTTTTACGGACTGTTTTTCTTGCTACATCCTGGTGGAAACAGGAAGTTTTACAAAATAAAGTCATAAATAAAAAAAGGAAGGTGGAGGGGTTACTGACCCCACTCACTGTGTTTGTCCTCATGATCATGGCCATAGCCAACTATGAGGTCACAGAGGTCCGAACCTCAGAAATTATGTCATCATGAAAAATACAAATCGGCTATATAACTGGATAAATAGTCAGGGGTTGAAAACGTCTTCTTCAAGTGTCTGTCTGGCAGCTGAATGTGTGCGTGTGAGTGGTGATTGAGCGCACAAGCATGCGGTGCGCAGTCCATACAATATCGCTTTCACCACCCGAATGGCAAAGCGGGGAGAACCCCAGCGAACGAACGAAGAGCAGCACCAGCGCAGAGACCCAGCAAAATAAACAAAAGCAAAGCAGCAGCTGACAGGCTCTGTAGCGCAAACAAGCTTAATTAAGATACCAGTTATATTAAAATAGTTCTTATATTAATAAGAGGAAATTCTACATGTACTGACGCCCCGTAATAAAGTATGAATTGCGACATACCTCCAGTTTCTGGCTAACCCTCCTAGCACACTCCAAGTTCATCAGCCTGGCGTAAACCACCACAGATAATTAATACCTCAATTATCAAAATAATATGGGAATAGATTAAATAGTAAGTTAGGTGTTTGGGTGGTAGACATACCTTGTACTATCCAAATCCAGCAGACCAGGACTGATCCTGCTGAACTGGTGAGCTGCGTTCAAAAACAAACCTAAACTACACTGGCACTAATGCATGTTCACTGGAGAATCAAACTGAACAAGGAAAGAGTTCTCAGGTGGCTGGGATGCGTCTGGCCACAGGAGGATCCAGCGAGCCCTCCATGGAAGGGTCATACATGTTTTGAAGATGAGTAAGTAGTAAACCAAGATTTGTCTGTTGCTTTTGCACTAACTGATGATCATAACTTACGTCTGTCTGTATCTGTCTTATTTTATGTCATTTCAGTGAGCCACGAAGTGAAGAAGTGGAGGGAAAAACCAAAGGAAATGTTCAATCAACACAGGTTCATGTGTACACACACACACAGAGAATAATGGGTTATAATAGATAATGTGTGTATATGTAGTGTATAGTTAATGGGTTGGGGAGTTTGTTGTTTGTACTATACAGTTCTATTTTGTACATTTATGTTATCAAATTTATAAAACATTTTGGGTTGTGTTTGTAGGGTAGGTGTAATTTTGGTATAATTGCTGCTCGTTTTCGGTGTTCTTCAAATGGCTTTACATAGTCTTTAAATCGTCCAGAAATGCAATAAATAAATTACCGGACCTCGGTAATTTCGAAACCCTGGGTACGGCCATGCTCATGATCTGTGGTGTTTTCCAGATTATTTGATGAGTTCTTCTTATTGCTTATATGTTGGCTTTTTTAATACACTTTGTGATTATGTTTTGGGTTTGTTTATTAAATGTAATAATTACTTGGTCACCTTTAGTCAGTCAACTACAGAGATTTAGAAATATTTCTCTAAAACTGCTCAATTGAGCCTGAAACTAAATGGCTCTGAAACCTATTAGATACCTGATCTTAGTTCATTGGTTGTCACTTATCCAACTACTATTGACAACAAATCTTAAAATAGAAATATGCCCATATGTAATTACTTAATCATCACGGAGAATTATTATCAGTTAGCGGCAGATCAATAATATAGTTATAAAAGAGGTTGCTTTTAGATAAGATTTAAGATAACAGGAAAGACAAGTGATTCTCGATATGTAGTTTTTCAGCTCCCATCACCTCCAGCTCAGGTTAAAACTCTACTTTGTTGACAATAATCTGTCATTCTTCGCCTACAGGCAGCAAACAGAGATGTTTTCTTTTGTTGAGTACAATCATATTGGCCTTGCAGACAGTTAATGTGAGTGTTCATCAATAGTCCATTAATCACAAGGTCGAGCAGTGCTTTCCTCTGTCAGGCCCATTAGGTCTACAGTACTATACTACTCAGTGCTTGTAGTATTGATGCTCAGAAGTCACTGGACATTGCCTGAGTTACTGCTGAATGGACGGCTATTGTATTGTCATTAACCAGAGAGGAGTCTAATGTCTGTGGAGCACAGGGCAAAGGTCATATACACCCAATGACATAATGCTTTTACCTCCATTTGGATTCCCTACCACAAAATTTGTACTAGTACTATGAGAGGATTTCAGTACCTAAAATCTAAAGTGTGGTAGTTTCTTTCACACAAAGGTCATGTTGGTTAAAGTATGTATAATATGTCAGTATTTTGTCAGAATGGCCTCACGTAGCTTATAACTGTATCTTTTAATTTCTACATACGTTAACATTTTACTCGCAAAGCCTTTTGTGTTTGCAAAGGAAACCACTGAGAAATTATACACTGCACATAATGGACGAAGATTTAAAAAAAAAATGTTTATCCAGGTGCAGCTTAGCTCGACTGCTCTATGAAAGTGCTTTATATTCAGTTTCTGACTACATTACAGTTATTGATCTTTTACTCTCGCTCTACTAAGATTTGTTCTCCAACATCCTGTTCTCCTTTTCCTTCTGTATCACATGTTTTAGCATTTGTTCTTAGATTCTTTTTTTGTATTTTCTTTACTATTACCTCCAGCAATGAAGAGGAGGTTATGTTTTCGCCTTGGTTTGTGTGTGTGTTAGCAAAACCTCTTTCACACAGAGATTGCAGAACATTGCTAGATAAATTGTCAATGCTACTGTCCTTGGGCCTTATTTGGTTTATTCACACTGCCAGACCTTTCCACAGTATTGTGTTTGCATTTACACACATTTCAGCATTTTGGAGCACCCCCGTAAGGACATCATGCATTATTAAGCCTGTATGCATAACATTATAGTAGATTCTGAGGCAGATCCAGATAATAATTATTCAAAATCTTACCATTATTTTTAGGCCATAGACAACCACTCAGACTGCTCTGTCCTGTGTTAACACCAGGTTACCACTAGATGGTAGCAGATGAAGGACAGTACAGCCAAACCACTCGCTACCATTGGATCTGGATCTGGATCTCTTTGGATCTGGTGATCAAAAATGCATTTTCAGATAGGCTATATTTGTCCAGGCATAGCCGAGTGCCTAATAGGGCTACAAATATGCAACTTCCACTGTCATCTAGTTGAGATCGTTGATTGCTGACTCCATAAAATACAGACAGTTTTAATGTTCTTCAATAGCTATTGAGCATGGTTCAGAACAGTTCTAGATCATAACTCACAAATAAAACAATAATTTAAGAGTAATGTAGCCATTACAGGTGAGCTACTGCTGTGAGGCCACATAAAAGTTCTGTACATGAATGTTTCAGATCAATGTGTTTGTCATTACTGATGTACATTTTCATTCATTTTCTTATAACTGTGTAAGTGCTGTGACTGTAAGGGAACATTTTGCTTTTGCCCACACAGACAGCATTAGTTGTAATGTAATGAGATTACCTAAAGTAGACATTTTGTTGGATCAATGCACTGTAACTGTTGACATCAGCTGAACATCTATTTACTAAAACATCTATGTATTTGGAGGTATCATTCATTATATTAGGTCCTCTCTTTTGCCTGTGCCCTGTCTAGATTCAGATTGTTAAAACGAATACACTCATTTAAGAGCAAACATTACGTTATTATATTATTGGTGGATTTAGATTTTAAATCATGAGAGATAAAGAGAGTTTGTAATCTGTTTCCTCTTAGAAGAATCAATAAAGCTGCTCTTGAGTTGGCAGTAAGTGTACAGGAAACCATTACACCTTGTCTGATTAAGTGTAGGTGCACATTAGAGTCTACTACAAACTCATACTGTGCATGTAATGGACAAATGCATCATACATACATGCCATTATACCTCACACAACCTCACACGTGAAGCAGGTTGTGAGTAGTAGGCCCTGTAGCTGCTCATGACAAACACGTCTTGTTGTTTCGCAGTGATATTTGGCTTAAAATGGGAAAATGGACCCCAAAATCGCAAGTTCCTGCTCCATGGAGCCACACTTGCTGCCACTGACCCTTTTAAAAGTTATGTGAAGAAAAATGAAGACCACATTATTGGCATTAAGGTTGCCTTTCACATATAGTGGCTCTACTTTAGCTTACATTTCAGTTCACGTCATCTATGGAGGTTTTTCACCTATGTCACAATATCATGTGACCTTTTCCTGCAAATGAGTTGTGGTCACACACTTCACCTGTGAGATTTACAGTTTTTATCCCTTTTTTTGTTCATTGTGACACTTGTTCTGGTGTGGTAAATGATTTGCATACAATCATGTCGACAACCTGTGTTGCTGTTTGATGCCATCATTGTAAAAATGAAAGGAATTGCAGGTCATGTTATAGATTTGGATGCTAACGAAAAGCTTACTAAGATTGAGTTCAATTCCCCCAAAAATGTTTGCTTCCCAATGTTGTCTTCCCTCAAATTGATAGGGGAATCGGATGTAAGATGGCTACCAAACAAAGTGGAATTGACAACACTTCCTTTGATTGTTTGTTAGGGCTTTTCGGTTCCAACATCAGTTGGTTCCTGATTTCATCACAAGGGGCCTCACTGATGGGACAATGTTTTATTGTGGAACCAAATGCAACACAAGTGCAGGAAGGTGAACAAGTTGTGATCATGTTCTTGTGAACAGGTAAGCCACTTTCCATCCTTGCTTGTGTCCTACAGGCTGAGTTCAAAACAAACCATTGTACGGCTTCACTCTCATTACATTCTGTATGAGAAAAGTCATCAATGAGTGCATTCCACCAAGTACTAAATGCTAAATAACAGCAGCTGTACATAGGCTACAGTATGTCTTTAAAGTTAATGCGTATTGCAACTGTAGTTTAGGAGGCTAAGTTAATCTCCACACAGTTGTACTGGTAGGCTAGCATTAGCTTATCTCGTTGTATAATGGTAGTTGTAGCTTTCTCAATCACAGGAATACTTCAAAACTAACTCTGCAAAATGTCATGCAAAGAAGGAGTATGTGTGACAATGTGTAAAATACTTTAACTATCGGGTAATGCTAGCAAGACTCATGCTCGTTACGGTGAGGTAAGTTAATAACGCCAGTGAAAATGGTCTATATGGGGAAAAAAATGCCAAATTCCATTCATTGTTAATGACATCTTTGGCCATTGCTAACAGAGACAAAGGCAATGCTTTGCTAGTTATGTTGAAGTGGGTAAAACGCTACATGTGTGTAAAACATGTGTAGTTCATTTCTGCTATCCTGCTGCCTATCTCAAGATTTCTCCTTTTAGTTACACCAGAGTGCTTTTACTGCTTGTTGTCCCTCCTTGTCCAACGTCATCTTTGAGAGGAAGCTCTTAATGAATACAGCGATTGTGATGACAAAAACCTGCAGGTAAAACCAGTGTGAGTAATGATAATAACGATTGTTCGGCTTATTTACGTATGCGCAGACTGATGTCATGTTTGGACCACCACAGTATGACATTCGGGCGTTTCTCTAATGTCCTCAGCTGTCCTTGAGTGGTTTGGTTTGTTATGAGGTGGAGGAGGATCATAATTGCTGATTGAAGTCGCTGAAAAGTCCCATTTTAGCCAATGTTGAGTGAGTGAGTCCCAGTTTCCAGAAAGGGAACAATGCCTAACACAGTATTGTTAATGTTCATAGCTGTTTTCAGTCAGAAATAGATATGAAGAACAAACTATAAATAAAAACACTATGGACATGAGAGGATCACTGTCCCTGTGGAAACATATTGTACTTTATTGTGATATTGTAAGTTTTCACATCTTTACTGAGGGTTTTGTTATGTAGAATGACACAAGTTAAATGGAGACTGGACTGGACCTGTAACAGCTGTTAAAATGCTCTTTATACTTAACCCTTCCAGGGGAAACTCTGTGCTGTATCCCTTCACTATGCTGTATACATATTTTATTAAAGACCATAGGACTGGTGCCTTCCTGGCCCTGGTCTTCACACACACACACACACAGTCTGCCATTGACGGTTAGGGAAAGATTGTCTTGGAGTCAGAGATTGAATGGAGCCGACGAGCATCAGACGGAGAAGGCGACTAACAAACTGTCAGGTGAGTGCAATGCTGGATGGGACTCGATCTGTGTTGGGATGGATTTTTGAACTATTTCCTAACATTGCGAGATAGGGCACTTAAAAAAAAAATTATTTTGTGCCACATTTATCACATGACAGACTATCAATAGGTGTAATTTAGATCCTTATCCATATCCAGATCTGGTCGATTGAACTATAAGCTTGGACAATAAATGGAATTACTGTAACAAATAGAGCAGAAACATGCAATAATGAGCGTGTGTACCTGAGACATTGCTGATTCAGTAACGATGCAAGCAGTTTTGATGTATATGTAGATGAATACTGAAAATTGTTCTCTTTGTAGATTAATCTCTTTCCGTTTAGGCCAGTATATTATTAGAACGAGACGCATTTTGTGCTCTAATGAGTGTTTGTCTAGTATTGCTAATACTTAACTTCCGATGACATCGAGCAAATGAAAGAAAACACAATGACAATTGGCAACTTGATTATGTAATCTTACAGAGAGGACGTTGCACTTCCTTTCATCGTTTCACAGAAAACCCACACACACACACACACAGAAAGAGAGAGAGAGAGAGACATTGTCTCGCTTCATTCATTTCAAGCTTACCCACAAAAAAGGAAGACAATTTTACCGACTGTGATGCTGAGCTGCAAAGAAAAGCCCTCGGTTTTTATTCTAACACCAACCCTACGGCCATCAAGTTTG
>OMOW01104903.1:8548-22028 GCA_900312555.1 Lamprogrammus exutus
ATTCGGAGCTGTGACTGGAGTTCAGACGTGTGCTCTTCCGATCTCCTGAAGGCAGCTGAAGCCTTGATGGAGCTTCAGCTGTTGAAGGCTGCTGCAGAAATGTTCCTGGAGAGTTGTCATTGCTCCTGACAGTGACTTAGAACCTCAGCCACTATCTGTGTGACATTTCGCAGTTAAACCCAATGATGCAAAGTCATTTCATGAAAGCATATTGTGAATAACAGAGATGCTTTTCAAGGACAAACTCAAGTCAAGAGACATAAATTAAACACGGCAGTTTGAGTTCTGTGTGCATGCGGGTCTGCTGCTCTTCTGTTCATCTCAGTCACTTTATGCCAAATTCAGACTGAACAACTTCAGATCTCCCAAAAATCGCTGAATTGCCAAATTTCACAACAATCTTTCGTCTAAACAACAGTGTGGTGCGCACACTACACAACAGAGCGTAGCCAAGGTGCACAAATCTCTCACAATGAATTTGAAAGAGATGCTTGATGTCTGAAATGGATACGCACAAAACCTTGCGGGAAAACTTATGGAACCGTATGCGAGAAGTTAAAACACACAAGGAGTGATTTTGCCAATATGGACCCAAACAAGGAGGAGTTGTCTGCTGTTCAGGTTGTGTTTGCAAAAACATCATTAGCTGTTGCTCATCTCTGTTCTTGTCATCAATGAATCTATAAGAACATCTCTGATTTCTTGTTGATAATTTCAAACATGATGGCATAATGACAAAATATTTTGGATAGCTCATATAGCTTAGTTTATGTACTCTGAGCTTGACGTTACCTGTGGTCTCATAAGGGTTCTGATCACATGATCGACAACCATCAATTCTCTTGCAACGATGCATATAGCACAAAGCAAGCTGTCCTCATTCATATATGGAAGTCAACTCTTAATACATAGGTGCAAAGCCTGCATTATATGGGATTCTAAGAATTTTGTTCCCCAGCTTATTTTGATACCCTGATTGCATAATGAATTTGACTTTTTAGTCTCCAGTAGCTGTCTCATTAGCTGTCTCCCCTTTGCTGCGTGCACATATCTATTTTCAAGAAAATAATCACTGAAAAAGCCACAAGAATAAGATTCCTCATCAATGAAACAAATATCCCCTCTATTTTATCATGTTGTAATTACCCTTCTATGTGTCAGTTTGTGCATCTGATAGCCTCCCTCACCTCCATACTTTCATTATCAGCTGCTTACACAAAATGAAAAAGAGTGACGCTGGGAGTCTGTAGCAGAGGAAACAAAAGATCACTGAGAGAGATTTTCCGCTGAGATGAAAGCCGATATCACCCACCGTAGTATGAGTGTCATTTAGAGTGTGAAGCTGTGCTCCCAGATATTACCCAAGCTATGAAAGAGGTGTTTGGGATCATTATTGTGGTTGTGGGAGAGTTTCAGACAAAAACATGTACTCTTCTAAAATGTTGACTTGTGTCATCTGCTGATTGTGCTAACTTAACAAAACATTAACGAGTAAAAAAAACAGAAACAAACCACCCATGCTGTAAGGTGGCTGCACTGCACAATAGCTGAGCCCATGATGCTGCCATACTGGCCAAACTCACAACAACAAGCGCTATGGCAACCCTGCTAGATTTTTTTGTGTGTTTTTTTTCCTGTACACTACTAATTTCTAGCTGTTACATTCTTCTTCTCAGTATGTTTTGTGGAGTAAAGGGTCTCCCAGGCAACATCAAGCCACCAGACCATACCACACCACTGCCTCTGGGCTTCATTTAGAATATTTGATCTGGAAAATGTATTCAGGTGAGTGATCACACAAACTGGAGAAGAACCGCTCCGTCAAATTTATGTTGAGCTCTGAGCTACGGCGCAAATGAAAAAGCTGTTATTATTTTGAGAACGCATCATCAGTCTGTAATGGAAGATCCCTGAGCTGTGTGTGCTCTCCGTTGTGCCGTAAATAATGCATTGAAAAGCAACGGATAGTCATTTGAACTTGACCATGTTTGGCTGTCGACAGGGGGGGTGTGTTGGATGCGTACATGAATGTGTGACATGTCAATCAAGTGTGGTAATTAGTGATTGCGTTTAGTTTAACTGCAAAATGATGTCTTCCTCTGCCTGAATTGTTTTTCAAAGCCAACCTAACCAAACTATTACCAGAGCCAGAACTTCTTAGGTGGAAGAGCAGCTAGAGTCAACCTCAAGTGGACCTCTATCAGTTCCAGCTTAAAGAAAAAATGTTTCCCTCTTGCTCATCAGAAAAGTTTTGTGTTTTTGCAATATTTTTTTCATTACAACTTTACCTTCCAGTTTGAGGTTTAATCTGTTCTTGCTCTTTTGCAACACTATTACATCACTATCAGGCCTTCTCATTTTGAACACTAAAAGTCTAAGGTCAAAGGTGACCTACTGACATGGAAAGGTAATTAATATTGTGTTCTCTTGTAGAGATTCTAGGGCGATATATTAAAGCAACAGAAATACAAAGTTCTAATTAACCACAAATCTTCAGTGAGAGGCTTCCAGGCACTGCAACTGTGGTTGTCCAAACTTTCACCCTCTCTCCTTGGTCTTTGTATCATGGGAGTAGTACCTTCAAAGTTCCTTTGTTTTGCTAAAATGCAGCCTCAGAGCTAGTCCCTAAGGTATCTAGCTGGTGACACTAAGCACAGAGGATAGAATCAGCCTTTCAGTGCAAAAGCTATTGGCAATTTAAAAAATGCAAGAGCAGCACCCTCGATATTTTGCTGGTTAAGAATTGAACTCTGGATGACAGTTGAGTGTAGACTTTGCCTAAAACTTCCTCCCACTCCTGCTAAATTGTGCTATATAGGAGTTTTACTGCTTATTTAATATGCATAAACATACAGCAGCTTTCGAATTAACTCAGAAAAGTTATATTTTCGGATAAAGAATGGCTTTTTTCAGACTTTAACCATGAGTTTGCACGATACAAAGGTTGACTACTACTATCCAGAGTCCCTTTGGGGATGTGTTTTATTCTGAGGGATTTGGCCCTGGCTGCAGCCTCGCCAGCCCATTGGCTTACTGTGTTTCTGGTCTCATGATAACCACAACAGCACCCCTGACCAGACTACACAACCAGACTTTGCTTGAGGCTCCTGCTGCTCTTACTGACAGTCTCATAGTACCCAGTTCAGTCTTCTGTGCCAGTAAGGATCATTTGATCACAGCTCTAAATCTTCCAAAGCAGGCGTAGCAAAGCACTGTAGGGCTTCTGAGTCAATCTCTAATGTCATCAAAAGTGAACGAAAACCACTTTATTGTGATGATCGTCAAAGAGAGCATCAATCAGACACAGTGCTCATTGCAGTGGCATACTGATCAGTATTTGGGTGCAAGCCCATCTGTAGACCCAGAAATGAGACAGAGTCACTTAGCCTGAGTGTACTTATCCCTGTGTGGAGTGGGAGTCACATCTCCAAACCATACTTCACTCCGGATGCTCACTAACTCATGTGTTTTAGAGTGATTGATAATGCACATTAACATGGATTAAGGGCCAGGCTAGCAACAGAGTGTATTCGTGCGCTCTGGGCCAAACAGAAACCTAATAACGAGGCACTGAGGGAGCATAAATTGCCAACTACGAGTGGGATAGAGGAAGAAAAGTTACATGGCTAGTCAAAAATGACAGGCCAAAATACTTCATCTAAAAATAAATGATGAAGATGAAGAGAGAATTGTAATCTTGCATGACTTTGTGCTTTTACATCTTGAAATCCTTTAAGATAACATAAAACAGTTGGCCAAAATATATAGATTTTTAGAATAAAACATGTGACAGACCTTTAAACTGATGTCTGAATAAAATAAGACTTGTTCTTGTTCATTTCAAAGGCCTCAGCATATCACTGTGTGTAATCTCCAAATATCCCCACAAACTTCCACTCCACTGCACTTTCCCTCATCAGATCTCTGACAGATTTGGGTCTGCTGTTGATATAAAATCTGATTCTCAGTTCAAAGTGGTCACTGCAGCAAGTGGTCACGTAATATCTCCTTCTTCTCCCAAACTTCAACTGTGCGCAGCTTTGAGACAAATACATTTAATCTGTGTGCTTGTGATTACCCTACAGGTTTGTTGATTTATTAGCTATCTCTCGTAATGTGCTTGAGAGCGATAATGCAGGATTGTCATCGTCTTTCTGTAAATTTCAGTTTTATCTCAGACATAAATAGTAAGCCCCTACACACCCTCCATCTGTGTTGCATGCCTGTTCAGCCGGGTAGCCTGTTCTATTTTCAGTCGCAGTGAGCTGTGGATTGTGTGTGCTTGTGTGCCTGTGTGCACATCCGTGTATTTACATGTTCTGCTTCACTACCATCAAGCTCATTACACAAACCCTTCACACTCACATCTTCTCTGCAAACAACCACAGTCCTGTGATTAAATGAACTTTGCCCTTTAGTAGCCTGTACAGCACAGGAAGCGCGGCACAGACAACGTGATGATGATGTGCCTCCATGTGAGAACACAAAAAAATAATATATAAAATTCTTGCTCAAGACCGGAGAAGTTGAGAGGCAGAGGAATCGGAGGGCTGGTGGGTGAGGGGATGGAAATCCCTCATCGTGCTGCACATGTTGTCATCTGAGAGCGCAGAGAAGATTCAACAGAAGTAAAAAAGAGAGAAAAATATATAAAATGCCACTCTAACAAGCCTCTGGAGACCACAGCTGCCCTGTTTTTCTGAAGAGGGAACAGCTTGCCTGATGTAAAATGCTTTTAAAGACGCCAGCAGAAACGGGCTGCTGTGCTCCATGCATCTATTAGTCTGTCCGTGCCGTACACAAGAACACACTATGCTGCTGCCACTTTCAAGGTCATTAGATTGCTATACAATTCTCAGCACATGAAAGAGTTTTCTCGCATTCCAGAGTCTTGAGGTGTTCACGACGTGATCTCACCCAGGAGAAATCCCAGCCGAGTCTGTCCTGTCTCAAAGTTACATTCTGTCACGAGAGAATTAGCACAGAAAACCAAACACTACAACGGGGAGTTACCTCCTGCTCTACTTCACAGTCATGAAGCTACACTACATTTTCATGATCAGTAGCTCCCCAACACAACCACATTCTTACACTGCATTACAATTCCTCCCTTAACCTTTGCCCTTGTTCTCGCCCTTCCTGACTGTGGATTAAGATGAAACATAGCGGTGTCCCAAAACAGACCTTTATTCTGTGAAGTGACAATCCTTCCCCTTTCCCTCCAAATGGACATTTAGGAACTTCACTTGGCATCTTGGGCTACACATAACACCTTGCAAATACCTTAAAAAAAACTATGATGAGAAAAAGAAGAAATCTGACCATCTTCCATATCTGTTTTTTTTAGCATTGTATATAGTTTCTGCTCTGCTGTTCGCTGCTTTGTGGATCACATCGATTCAAAATTCAACTTCTCTAATATTTTTCATGCAGTTGTGAATGAACTACAACAGTGGATGTTTGTTTCCTTGAACATACATGCAGATAAATCCTTGATTCACTCATTTTGTATCCATCCTGAATTCCTACTTGGTACAAAACCTTTGCAGACAGACATTATGGACCTTTTCCATGGGTTGTCAGGGGTCACGTGGTGTCATGTTCTGGCACCAGGCCTCTGGCTTTCTATAATGCCAGCTATAGCGATCTAAATCATGGTACAAGTCTCTAAAAAGCAGTGAAAGAAGGAGTATGTGAGACAAAACAGAAACCTTTTCACTTTCTTGAACAATCGGGAAACACTGGTCAGGCTCATTATTGTGACAGTTATGTTTGTCGATGGAGTGGACCCATACTCATTGCCCTTGAAAATCATTTATCAAAGTTGAGCCAATGTCACAATATGTAAAATATGGTAATAAATGATGAATGTCATAGCCAAGTATAGAACACAGAGCTCTGCCTACCACAGTAGCGTCAGTGACATCGTGATGCAGGTGAAAATGGTGTATTTGCTCAAACCTTCCATCACCAGCCAGCTTTTTATGCCATCCTGTGTTTGGCTGTCACATGTGGCTGACACTGATAAGCACTTCAAAGTCTCATTCAACCGCAAGGTGATTCGACTAAAGAAAATCACCAGCCGCATTAAAATGGTGTATTGTCAGAATATATGATGAATTATCACAAGCTTCACATTTAGACTAAATTTAGCATCTCACATAACAAAGAGCAGAGAGGACCGTTAACATTAAATTCCCCTCACTACTAATACAGAGAAATTACTTTGCCAAAGTACAGAAACAAGCCTGACTGAGCAAAAAGTTCTCACTTGCCGCCTTTGTACAAATATCTATGATGGAACAAACTGTAACTTTACAGACATACCAAGGTTGAAAAGAAAGATTTCCTTCATGAATTCCCATGATGCATCATTAACTAGCACACTCATAGCAGCAGCTATGCAATCACATCTCTCTGATGAAAGCTAGAGGAACTACTCCTGCGTGAATCATAGAACCTTTGGTAACAATTTGGATAACACTTTTCTAATTTCTATGTTTTCATAGTGTACTGCATGTGCAGTCTGAAGGTATTATAATGTGCTCATAATGTTGTCAACATGCATACTTTATCTGTTATTGGGTATTAATTTCTGTGATAAATTAGGCAGAATCTTGTTACAAATATTCCTAACACAAATGCTATAACAATAGTCTCTACAGTGATCGCTGCAACATTGGAATGACTTTTGGCCCCAAGACAGAGTTGTAGAGTATCAATTATGTGTGGAGCATCCCCTTATGTAGTCCAAAGGACAGAGTCGCTGCCAGACAATCTGTTCTCACAACGGGGTGAAACTTTAAGAAATCCACATGAAATGTCTTGATTGCTTCTCTCTGTGCTGGTCTTGTTCCCCTAAGGTGGCCTGACTCCCAGCAGCAGCAATGTGAGAGGAGCTGTGTGCAAGCAGAGGATGCCCACGTCCAGCTAGAGCTGAGCAGCACCTCCCCTCACTCCCTTCTTCCCGTATGAGGACGAGAAGATGACTATCACCAGCCGGCAGTCCTTCAATGTCCTGACAGTCATCTTCCTCCTGCTGTCCACTGCAGGTTTGTCCACTTTGGTGTGTCCTTATCTCTCCGCTCAAGCCTTAAAACTCTTATTCCTGGAGCTGAATTGATTTAACACCATTTTCATTTGAATTCAAGTATCGTATCTTCAAAAAACAAAACAGGAAACAACCCCAGACCGCAAGCGCAATGTTTTTACAGATAAGTAGATGAATGTTGATATGCGATAGCCTGCAGTTCAGTCAGAGACACTTACATCACAGAACATAGGACCGTTTACTTAAAAAGCAACGTATTTGGCAGAAAAAGTGCCTCAGGGTGCTCCCCTATTTTGAAGCCAAGCAGCCTCAGGGGAGAACTCAAACTTCAAAGGATACAGAAAGCAAATCCAGGCAGACACATATCACTAATGTAGCAATGTAGGTACTGCACAAAGCAGCAGATTTCATGTATGGTAAGAGGAAAACAGAACAGGGAAATGTGGTGATGTGGTGGAGAAGGGAGAAATCAGCATGGCCACTAACACACAGCATGTTGCAGGTTGGAATGATCATTTTAACCAGTGACAGCAGTGGCATAATGATCAGAATGTTTGAATGTGATTGGTGATTGCGTGTACAGCTGATTGCATTTCCTCATGGTTGGAGCGCTAAGGCTTGAAAATAAATAGGCCTGTTGCTCACCCAGGAGTTTATGTTTTCAATCGTTTCTGCTTCACTCAAGAAGTTCTGAATTGATTTTGATGAAACTTGGTGTAAGGGTGGGCATGACACAGGGAAGCAGCCATTGTGGATGCCAATCCCAGTGGTGGATTTGGGAATTTTATTTAATGATTTCTTAACATTGTGAGATATTTTCATATTTGTTAAATATATTCTTAGTAATAAACAAGGCAAATTTTGTGTAAGCGTGTTTGATCTTGGCGGAGGTTAACTTTAATGAGTGCCCTTCTAGTTCTTCATGCATTGATATGAACTCTTAAAAGTTAAATTCAAGCAAAGACCATTACCATTAAAAAATCTAAAAATCAAAGGACTGAAATTCAAAACTCCACATAAACAAACTACATGCAACTCAACATGACTTTTGCTTTTGTGATTGATCAGAAAATACAATTAACATCAAGGCTTACTACGTGCTTCACAACAAAGAGAAAAAAACCTGTGTGTTTAGCAATGATTAATGTAGAAATGTTGCTTTTTGCTGCAGTGGGGGAGCTGTAACTGTTTTCAGCTCGCAGGTTGTGAACATACTGCTTACTGTAATGCAAGAGAACTACTAACTGCATCCTAAATTTAAAGAGGTGTTAATGAAATTAACCAGGTGGCTGTGTTTGCAACGGTGACATTTCCAAACCCAGCTGTTGACAGAGAGAAATCTCTCTCCTACCGTCTAAGTCTTGTATAATTGGAGAATTTTATGATGCATTTCCGACGTAGAGGGCCTGTGCAGGCTTACTGGCAGCATACTTCCCTACAACTGCTGACCTTTCCTTTAGCTGCCAAAGATTGATGCCATGTAAATAATATGAGCCGATTTCAGAACCATCACGGTGGACAGAATATTCAATAATATGAAATAATGTCATTTGAATGTCACATCAGGCTGTGATCGGAGTCAAATATTTACAAATTTAAAACTAAAACTGAATCTTGCTATAAATTCATGCTGGAATTTTGATGCCTGTTATGGTGGGTTTGAGTCAAATTATACCATCAATGTACTGGTACTTTCTCTTACTGCATTATTCATCTTTGATATTAACTACTGTGTGGTTCATTGCTAACTCCACACTTCATTCTACTGCCTATTCTGTTAAAATTAGAGCTGCTGAAGGAAAGATGGCTGACCAAACCGGGCTCATTATAACCTGAAAGAGCCCTATCCCTTTTCACATGCTGATCTGTCCCTGCCTGAGATAACGAAAAGACTTTTATCACCCCTCAGTACAACATAAGTGGAAAAAAATCACAGCACATTTACCGACCGCACTGCCGTGTTGTGGCTTTGTTGATGAAAGGAAACACACTTCAATACAAATAAAATCAATCTGAGTGCAATTTACACAAATGTGTCACATTATACACACTGAGAATGATAAAGCAAAAAGAAATCAAAGCCCTTTGATTATTATAATCATACAAACAATGCACCTGCTAAACAGGACACAGAATGACTCAAACACAGCCTGGGACATTGAAGTGACGACACTACTGAGCTCTGTAGTGTTGTGGTCTGATTGGTGGGCACAGAATGTGAAAGGATTCTAAAACCGACCCTCATTATCTGCGTTCATTTTTCTGACAGATTGGTAATGTATTATTATCAGCAGGAATCTTCGCTGCTGCTGAATTAGCTCCCTATGATTTCACTTTCTACCCTAAATTATTGTTTGTCAGATTCCATTTCCATAAATACAATATTGTTTGTCTTCCCACAGTGCACAGATATATCTTCTCTTGCACCTGCAGTTTTGAATGGCAGAGTGACTTGCAATAAAGGCCACAGGGACATAAAATGATGGATGATTCAAAATCTTCTTCTTCACCTGAATGCAGATCCACAATAGTATTATTAGTCCCAGACATCTTTGCATTGGTCCATAAGCACTGAACCCAGATGCCAGACAATTTATGGACTGGTTCAGTCCTCTGCCTCTCAGTTGAGTTCATCTAATTTATTATGTGGAAAAAAATCCAATGCTCTGTGCTTTGTCTCCTTTATATAAATCTTCATCCTGGTATCAACCAAAACAAAGGATGCTGTGTCAAAAGCACTCCCACAGTAAGTTCACATAAAGACTTACTAAATGAGATTGTCCTTTTAGAATAAAGTTGATGAGTGCTCTTGCCATCAGGGCCTTTATGCTGTCTGTGATGTCTCCAATTGTTCAATTATTTAAAAAGTGCATATCCTTTGTTCTCTACATTATTATGACGTGTATTTTCTCAATTCGTGTCATGTCTGAGGTTTCCAAGACTTCCATTTGGGGGGGAAATCTATTTCCCTCATTGGTATTCCTCTTCAATAATGTAATTGCCCCAGGCTTTTTCTTTTGTTGAGATGATGGTTATGTCATTTTTTTTACATGTATTAATAAGAACTGAGTGGGGAAATATGAGAAAATATGTCTCAGCGCTCATGAGTAACATTTCATTTATATTTAATTTCATTCATTCCTCTCGATTTCTCGTTCCTTACATTGCAGCGCTCTCTGCTCATTACCGAGTGTGTGAACCCTACTCTGACCACAAGGGGCGCTACCACTTTGGCTTCCACTGCCCACGCCTCTCAGACAATAAGACCTACATGTTCTGCTGCCACCACAACAACACCGCCTTCAAGTACTGCTGCAACGAGACTGAGTTCCAGATGGTTATGCAGATCAACCTCACCACCACTTCAGACGGTTATGCGCACAAGTGAGTGTTGATATTAATAATAACGTCAAATAGCAACAACACTATGAAAGTGGCTGTAGGTGTGTGCGTGTGTGCAGCCCTCCCTCCTGATGCAGGGCCATGAGGGGCTGCTTCACAGAACACTTGAGAGAGTGTTGGAAAGTGTTGGAAATATGAACCCACGGGATGGAGGGTGGTCTTTCCTAGCCCTGCATTTTCCAGAAACCATTGCAATCCAATGATATTTGTATTTATTACAACCTCACTATGGGCAGGGGTGTGATATTGGACAGGTATATTGTAATCAGTTGTGTTTGTTTGTTTGCCTGTCACAGCAATAATTCAAACAGTTTTTATCAGATTTGGATCAAACTTGGCAGGTTGGTTGGTGTTTGGCTCAGGACTTTCATTATCAATTTGTTTTCAAATTGGTCACAGGGCAAGGCCAAACTTTCAGATCGTATGCCTTTTATGACTTTAAACCACTATTCTTAGTGATATTTATTAAATTAGCAGGTGGTCACTGGTAGGTGAAATTAATGAGGAAGAATTATTGAATGAACATGATTGACATGAAACTGTCTCGTGTGAATTAGATGAGGACTTTGATGATGCATGGGGTGACGCTAGGAACTCTGCACGCTGTCCATTTACAAAGCTTTGCCTTCTGCCCTCTGCCTTCTTCACGGGCGTGTGTGCCATGAAACGAGACACAGCTTGAATGACAGATATTGAAATGTATTTTGAGTTTGAGTCACATTCTCCAGCGAGTGCAGACCAGGTGCTCAACAGTTTACATGGATTTATATTCAAAACAGCACAGTCAGCCGCAAAAACAACAGATACCAGCGGTTGATGTATTTCCATTTCTCTTTCTGTAAAATCCACCTTCAGTTATGTTAAGGGAAACTTGTTGTGTGGTTGTGTGACTCAGGTTCACTCATAAGAAATATTGATTAATGCTCAGTAGACGTTTATATGAACGGCTCTGTGAAACAGCCTCAGACCTGACATTTCCTCTGATCAGATGAAGTCCACAGGTTACACGTGGGTTTATAAACTGCTCCCTCGACAGTATCACACTCATTGGCAACATTTACCTCTTGCTCAGAGTTTCTGCTGACATTGATCCACACCTACATAGCGACTGAAAACCACTGCAGAGAAATAGACGAGAGTAGATGCCGAAAGCAATTATTCTTGGTGTGACAGGGATGCCTCCACATGTTGGCACCCTAAGGCACTTTTACACCTGCCTTAGTGTAATGTTTTATCAATACAACATGGTATCCAAACTACATCATAGTACAGAACAAGATGCAATGAATTATAGTACAGTAGTAATTATGATTACTATTATTGCGATACTAAACTAAGCTGAATTGCGTAAAGGACTCTGAAACATACGTCTCTTGTTGTGTGGGAGCTCTCAGTGGGTGGTGGTGACAAAAACACAGCTCTCTCTACTAATGCCCTCTCAGCATGGCTCTGTCTGGGCCAGTTCTCTCTGCCCTGCAGCAGGTCATGATATTTCATCTCAGTGTCTCACACCTGTTGAGACACTCTTTCATCCAGCCCAGCCAGCAACATGGCTGTGAGGCTGATATTTAACACTGGCAATGTGTGTTAAACTGGGCATAATTTTGCTTCCTACACTCATCATGTTTGGCCTTGTTTGTTTTCTACAGTCAAAGCATTGGGATATAGCCTTCATATTGTTACAGAGCTATCGAATAAATAGCTGCAGTGCTGCAGAATTAAAACGGTCTGAGGGTGGAAAACTCATCTGAGAGCCATTTTTCAAAACCAACAAGTAAAGTTACAAACCTGTGACAGATAATCAATTGCATCTGCTTTCTGTCTCTGAGGAAGCCATGTTAAATATTAAATAACATTTGTCTCAGCTGTGTGGTGATGATAAATCCCTCCGAGCACATAGTCTTATTTGCTTATCCTTCACTCAAACCCACCACAGGGAAAAACCCCTGCAGTACAATTATTGGTAAACCTTAACTAATCTCTCCAACATGGAGGTGAAGACAGGTAAATGCAATCAAGGATACATTTAGATTTGACTGCAGGGTGGCGTACTACTGCCTTAGTGTTCATTCAAGCAGGTCAGAGATTCACTTCAAAGCTATTTATTCACATAGAGATCCCCATGGCCATTTCATTTTTAAACAGAAATATATTTGACGTGAGTGAACTAGAAGGATTGTGGAAATCGGAATTTAAATGAGCTTCAATCACTGCAGTCAAATAAATTGCAAAGTGTCTCTAGACACGAACGATGGCAATCCCTCGAGTCATGATGATATTTGTTTAATGCCTAATGGAAACAATGGGTTATTCCATTGTGATTGTACGGAATTGCTTTTATTAGGATAATACCATGTGTCCTCTGCTCCAACACACCTAGGGTGATTTACCATCCCAAAGAATGGCATTTTTGTGCAATTTTTATGCATTTACCTTTCTATAATTTAGGTGTGTGGGTTGGCCTAAAGAAAGTTCTAATGCACACCACGTAAATCAAACTGGATCATGTAGCATTTGAAGAAAATTCATTAGGCATGAAAACTAGGAGCACAGATTGTGGAAGCACCATAGATAACCTAAAATGAGATCGATTAATAAGTCTCTCATGTAAATTAAATTCCCTGTCCAATTCATGAAGTAATAATTAAAAGGCAGCAAATGGAACAGATGGGAGAGGTTTTTTTTGTAATTAATATTATTATTTAACTGGTGGTTATGTATAAAGGGAAGGTTTGATTGGAGCTATTAGGAGTCACTGATGCAGTTTAAGTGGATCCTGATGCTTTTATGAGGAGTGTTTATCTTTGTCTAACCCTTACAGTCTCTATTTTCTATAGTAACTATACAGCCCTGATCGGCGTGTGGATATACGGCTTCTTCGTCATGGTACTTCTGGCTCTGGACTTTCTCTACTACTCAGCCATAAATTATGAGCTGTGCCGGGTCTACCTGGAGAAGTGGGGTCTGGGGGGACGCTGGCTGAAGAAAGCGAGGAGTCAGTGGCAAAGATCCATGCCAGAGGAGAGT